>APFE031352206.1:0-27285 GCA_000404065.3 Pinus taeda | reverse complement strand
GTGGTGTCGGGTTAGGACAAGAATTCTAGGCAGAGGCGGTGGATACTGCATGTTACTTGGTCAACAGGTCACCTTCATCAGCGTTGGAGGATAAGACTCCACAGGAAGTATGGACTGGTAAGAAACCCTCTCTTTCACATCTGAGGGTATTTGGATGTGATGCATATGTACATGTTCCAAAGGAGAACCGAACCAAGTTGGATAGTAAATCTGAAAAGTGCATCTTTATTGGGTATAAGGATGGTTTCAAGGGTTATAAGCTTTGGAACCCAGTAACAAGGAAGGTTGTGTACAGTCGAGATGTGGTGTTCAGAGAGGTGAAAGATGTTATTAACATGAAGTCCAACCAAAGGAACCTGTGAAGATAGAGTTTGAACTAAAGGAGGAAGAATCAGACTCTGTAGCAGAGGAGGAATCAGAAGATGAAGAGCCACAAACTCCGGCTGTAAGAAGATCAGCTCGAGAAAAGAAGGCAGCCAGAAAGGTATAGTCCATCTGCTTTGTGTTCAAATTTTGCTTTGTCTGTTACTGATGATGATCCCATAACTGTGAAGGAAGCAGTGGATTCAGAGGATGGAAAACTCTGGAAAGAGGCCATGGTTGATGAAATGGCATCTTTGCACAAAAATGAGGCTTGGGACTGGTGGAGTTGCCGGCTGGAAGAAAACCCATTGGCAGCAAATGGGTGTTCAAGAAGAAGACAAATGCAGAAGGGAAGGTGGAGAATACAAAGCTCGGTTGGTAGCAAAGGTTATTCCCAGGTGCCAGGAATTGGATTTTTGGGTGATATTTTTTCTCCTGTTGCCAAAGGGTAACTCTCTAATTTAGATTACTTTTATCAGTTGCTGCTACTTTTGATTTTGAGGTAGAACAGATGGATGTGAAGACAACATTTCTTCACGGGGATTAGGAAGAGGAAATCTACATGAAGCAACCTGAAGGCTTTGCGGTGAAGGGTAAGAAAGAACTAGTATGCAAGTTAAAGAAGTCTCTGTATGGCTTAAAACAGTCACCAAGGATGTGGTATTAGAAATTTGATACATTTATACAGGGACTTGGCTTCTCCAGAAGCAAAGCAGATCATTGTGTGTATTTTAAATTAATTGGTGACCGTGTTATTTATCTGGTCTTGTATGTTGATGATATGTTGTTGGTTGGAAATGACAAAGAAATTATCCAGGATTTGAAGACCCAATTGTCCTCCATATTCGACATGAAAGATCTTGGTGCTGCAAACTATATTTTGGGCATGGAAATTAAAGAGATCGGGCAAAGAGGAAGCTCTGGTTAAACCAAAGGAAATATGTCGAGACAATATTGCAGAGGTTTAATATGCAGGATAGTAAACCGGTGAAGGTTCCTATTCCTGTAGGTGTGAGGTAATCTGCTGAACAGTGTCCCAAGGCACAAGAAGAGGAAGAGGACATGTCCCGTGTTCCATATGCAAGTGCAGTCGGTAGCTTGATGTATGCCATGGTCTGTAGACCAGACATTGCACATGCAGTGGGAGTATTGAGCAGGTTTATGTCAAAACCAGGGAAGGAGCACTGGACAATAGTGAAGTGGGTTTCAGGTATTTGCGTGGCACTAGTGATTATGGTTTGTGCTACCAAGGAAGCCCAGGATTGGACATAATGTTGGATATCCATGGCTTTGTGTATGCAGACTGGGATGGAGATCTGGATCAGAGAAGATCTACAAGTGGGTATGTGTTTAACCTATTTTGAGGTGCAGTCAGTTGGATGAGTAAGAAACAATCTGTAGTGGCCCTATCAACTACAGAGGCAGAATACATGGCAGCCACTCATGCAAGCAAGGAAGCAGTTTGGTTGCAGAGATTGTGTTCAAGTATGGGGTTAGTATAGGGAGCTATAAGGATAGACTGTGACAGCCAAAGTGTAATTTTCTTGGCAAAGAACCCTGCTTATCATTCAAAGGCAAAGCACATTGATGTTCAGTATCACTTTGTGAGGATATGATAGAAGACAAAAAGGTGTTGCTGGTAAAGGTGGACACTTTGAAGAATACTGCAGATGCATTGACAAAATCTATGAGCTCTGAGAAGTTCTCTTGGTGTAGAGAAACAATGGGTGTTTCAGGGCTGGAAAAATGACTAAGCCCTCTTGTGGCCCCAAAGAAAACAACAAGTGGGAGATTGTTGGGTTGTGTTATATTCTTTCCACATAGTTAACAGGGGGTTTGAGGGGTACCCATAACCCCACTTTATGGGGTCCGGGGCAGCGCCCCGAGAAATTTTTTTTTGGACCCTATATTAGGTTGGGCGAACCTACCTATGGTTTTCGGTCCATGTTTTGGACGCGATGGTTTTCGGTCCATGGTATTGGATGCTTCGGCATGTATAAATATGTATTGTAACATTGAAAGGAATATAATGAAAAATCAAGCTGGTAGTCTCGGTTTTGAGATCCAGTGGGAAATCTCTGTGTATATGTTTTATGTGTTATGCTCTCGCATTTTTATTTTTCCTGTGATTTAGAATTCGTATGCAGGTAATTTCTGTACGGGGTTAAAACCTACAGGAGGCATATCGATGATTTCCTAAACCTTACATGGGTCAAGACGAATCCCATCCTCTGAAACCACAAAGCCAAGTAAATGACCAGAACCGACACAAAACACACAGTTGTGCGAATTGAGTCGTATCTTGTAGTATCATCAACATAGAAATATAACTCTCAAATGATGCAGATGATCAGTCCACTTTCGCGAATGAGCCGAAAGATCGTCGAGATATGGTTGAACGATGTTCTTGATGTCAAGGAAGGCATAATTCATAGCCCTCTGAAAATTTTCCCCTACGTTCTTTAAACCGAAAGGTAACTTGCAGTACGCTAACGTGCCCCACGGACAAATAAACACAGTCTTTGACTGGTCCTGTGGGCGGATATTTATTTGATTATAGCCGGAAAATCCATCCATAAATGAAAATATTTCGCATTCGGCGCATTCATCAATTATCTGGTCGATGAAGGGTGTAGGATAGTTGTCCTTCGGATAAGCTTGGTTTACATCCCTGTAATCGACACACACTCTATTCGTTCCTTGCTTTTTCATCACAGGAACAATATTCGATACCCAATCAGTTAGAGGAACCAGGTAAATGAAAGCAGCATGTAAAAGTTTTTCAACTTCTGCCTTGATGGCAACGACTTTCTTCGGGTGCACCTGCCGAAGCCATTGTCATACCGGTTTGACATCTGGATACATCTTAATTTCATGTTCAACTATGCTCGAGTCAATACCTAGCATTTCTTCATATGACCATGCAAAGACATCTCTGAACTTGCGAAAGAGAGCGCAATATATTTCCAGTTTTGAAGAAGAACAAGATTTGCCGACATGAATATTCTATACAACATCTGGCTTTGTCGAGATATTTATGGTGATAGTTTCTTCAATATTGGACAGATTTCGTTCGGAATCCACCATATTTACAGTATTCGACAGAAAATAAAAAACTAAAGGATGATCAAGGTCGTTGGAACAATCTTCGTGGTAATTCGGAAGATGGGAACGATGGTGGTAATCTTCCCATGGTGCCTCTCCTATCATCATTCACTGAACAATTCTTTTGTCTATAGAATGTATGTGTGACCAAGGATCTGAAGAGGTACCATATTCTTTAGACCTATCTATCCAAACACTTGATGAGCGTTGATTTGGGTTTGCCGCCCACGCCAAGAAAATTGATTGCTACAATATTTCTATTGGGCTTGGAGGCAATACTTGGTGATGATCCATGCTAACATCATGTTCAGAAATATTCTGAATCTTTTTGGCTATAGAAGATACCATATTGCAAGTTTCCATCGTGGCTACTTCCACCAGATTACTCAAAGGCGGTAGAGCAAAAGTACCCATCAATGTAGGGTCTTTTAGGAGGCCTACTCTAATATTTTGAAGCGATTGAGAGCTCCCATGGATCATCGGGATGCTTCCCGTAACTTGTGAACTGTTGGGGAGGAAGGTTTGTTGGTCAACGATTGTAATTCCTCCTTGAAAAGGAAATGCAATCTTTCTAAAGTATGTTGACACAACAACAGCCATATGCATAATCCAGGGCCTTCCCAGTAGGATGTTGTAATCGAGGTTTCCATCGATAACTTCAACATCAATTTCTACTGTTTTTCCCCCTAGTTCAACTTGCAAGTTACTTAAAATCCTGTACGGGGTGTATGTTCATCCATCGAATGCTTTTAACATCATTGATGATTGTGACAAGGGTGGTGAGCCTAATGTTTTCCAGCAACTCATTGACATTTGATGCCCCCTCATCAATAACTGTTCGATGAACAGTTTTGTTAAGGGCTTTCACTTGGATGAGGAAAGTGAGTTGAGTTGGTAATTGGGGTTCATATCCTTTATGATTAAAGGCCACAAGATTAGAATCCGCTGGGTCAATCCCACCTATTGCTGATAATAGAGCCTGCTTTTGGGAGGGGCAATTTTGCAGTACTTCAAGTGTCGAAATAGCGGATGGCAATTGGGCTAGATCTTCCACTATATTATAATTATGTTCTACTCTGGCACGAGGATTAAATGTCGATTTGTGTACTACTCCCTTAGGTGGCTTTATTGTTAGCTTGGGAATGATGGGTGGCACAACTTCGGTCAAAGTTGTTGTCGTACTACTAGGTTGATCAGTAGCCTTGTCATTTGACAGCTGTGGATTTCTGTAATATTTATTCTTTGTCGATATCAAAGCATCATTTTGTTTCGAAATGGACAACATAAGAACTTGGGATGGGGAAGCATTGTCGCTAGCAACCAGATTGGTTTCTGGGTTTGGAAACAGATCAATCAATACCACTGAGGTTTTTTAGTTTTTCAAGAACTTCTTAATCTCAGCTTTATGTGGACAATCTTTCGTCCAATGATCCTCATCACATATAAACATGGATGGCCAGGCTTCTTTTGCCTAGAAGGGTTTGCAGAAGATTTTTCAGGAGACGAATCATCCTGTTTCTTCTTTTTTCTTTTCCCTTTCTTCTTGCCCCCTGGTTGCTTGAGTTCTTTGCCTTTGTCGGTCGACACGGCATTAACCTCCAAGGCAAGGAGTTATTCATTTGCATTTTGACCAGAAATCGTACAGGCTTTCTTAGATGTAGCCTTTGCGGTTTTCGTGATGGTTGTACCTATCACGCCGTCACTGGCATGAGATTATTTATTTGATTTAGGAGGAGGAGGAACGGAAAACTCTAGCCTAGGAGCATCAAGAATTTTGTCATAGAGCGTGCTAGACTGAGTATAGATCAAGTATAGATATTGCACACGAGCAATGACTTACTCTTCAATGACAACTCCTCCCTTGGCCACATCTTCTGTAATAGAGGATAACAGTGACTTAATAAACCATTCAGCTAACAGCTGATTAGGAACATATGTCTTTACCATTCGACAACGACGCCATCACTCATGAATATGATCAGATATGTGAGTGGCTATCGTCTGCTTGAAATTGGTAAGAAGCTCCATTCCTATTATGTACCTTATGGGTAACTGAAAATGGGTTAAAAAGGTGGTGGCGACGACGCTGAAGTTATCGAATGAAGCTCTAGGCAATTCGATGTACCATTTTTTTGCCGGACCAGTTAACGTTCGCTAAAAAAGGTAAAGCCTAATCGAATCATCATTGAGAGTGTTGGACGAACACCACAGATGAAAGGTCATCACATGATTCAATGGATCTTCACCCGGATTTCCATTGAATTTAGGAATATCCAACGGAAGTTTATGAGGAATCACTAGCCACCAAGGGGTGTAAGCAATTGGATCATTTGTTAGCCGATTCAGATCTAGTAATTCTAAAGTTGCTACGAAAGGCAACTGTTGATTCAGGTTTGGCGAAGCATACCCAAGATAAGATGGGATCGCCTAAGCTGTGGGTCTTTGCATACCAGCATAATGTATTTGATGCTAATAACTTTTATAAGGTTGATGGGCATAACCATTATGATATGATTGTTGGTAACCATTTTGAATATATGGCTGCCCATTACCTACAAAGCTTTGTTGCTCAGGTCCTATGTAAGTTTACTGGAATTTCGGATGTTGATATTGCACCAGCCATAGCTGTGAGACCAATTGTTGTTGCCCAATACTAGATGTTTGACCAAGATGAGGGGTTATAGTACCTATTTGAGCTTGAGTCACTTCAGTTAAGGAACCACTAATCGACGACTGTGATTGAGTCGCAGAGATAAGAGGCTGTTGTATTACGACCTGAGAGACTGGAGGTTGACATACAACGGGTAGCACTTGTACTTGCGACACTATCACAATAGCCGGTGTAGTGAGAATATTTCACACAGGTTGATTTGGTTGTATAGAATATACAACTCTTGGCTGTTGAGGTATTATTGGTACCCAACCACTGGATGTGATTCCATCCTGACCCGAATTCTGTTGTGAACTCTCATATGGTTGTACTCCCGAAGGGAATAACGAAAAGGCATATTGCCCCCCATATGGCGGCAATCCAGTGTCCAAAGGGAAAATTGGCCTTTGGAGACTAGACTGCCCAAATTGACACTGTTGCAAAGGATCAATTTGCTAAGAATCAACATAAGAAATTCTAGGTAAGGTTTTGGATGAAAAAATAGGAACAGACCATACTATCGAGACAGTCCCTGGGTGGACTCCATCTAGCTGTTGAGAGCTAGTTGGGACAGATGGTACACCAGCGAACATTGTCGGAGTAGCAGCAGGAAGTTCTACTGTCGCTGTGTTAGATGACACAGTCTCAGATGTCGATGGTTGTACAGACATATCGAGTCTATCCAAAATATTTCCTAGCGATTCTACAGGAACTTGCAACAAAGGGTGACCAACTTCTGTAGTAGAAGGATATAGGTGAATCCCAATTCCAAAATGCAATGGAGTACTGGATGGAAGATCCTCCACAATCTCTTCTATAGCAATCAACCTAGGTGGAAGAGGTAGACCGATAGGCCCGTAAAATATTTCTCGTGCCGAAGAAGGTATAGACTCTGTAGCGATAGATGCTAGAGGGGTAACACCTTCCAAATCAGCCCTAGATGGAGTTGGTTCAGAAATAGAAGTGTTTGCCACTACACTGGGATCAGTTCTAGTGTCCTCTTGTAGATGCGAAACTTCTTTTGTAGAGGCAGGGATACCAGAAATAATTGGAGTAACTGGAGTCTCTGAGGATGTTGAAACACAAGTTTCAAATAAACCAGGAGACTTTGACCCAGTTAAACGAGATTGCTTCACCCGGAATGGTTTCGTTTCTAGAGTCAAATATGGTTGACTCGTTAGTCTCCGCGAACGATGGGGTTTTGATTGACTTTCTTCCACGATTGCGGATTACTTGATCAACTCAAAATAAAAAGGGGAAAATGTGATTTCGAATTAAATGAATTTTATGAGGCTTTGACACAACTTGCTTTTTCAATTTTTAAGAGTCGAGAAAAATCTAAAGATGACTCTAGTCACCTTTGATTTTTAATGAGCCTGAAGTGACAAGTGCTCAGATGGGCCTTTTTCTCTTAAGGAGTCTGAAAAGGAATGAAAGTGACTACTCTGGTAATCTAGACAGAGGGATTACCAAACCAATCGCAAAACTCCATAATACTTTTTAAGGTACGGTAGTCAATCTTCCTAAATGCTGTGTTTAGTGCATTGCGATCGATAGGGTGGCAGACACTGCTTCTTTACGACGCCGGAATACGTCTCTAGCCTAGACTTCTAGATGTTGTGCTTTAGGATCTGTTGAAGCCCCGAAAATTAGGTCTACGACAAGGGGGATACCCACCTAGTCCGGACCTTGGTTAGCAGATCCTTTTCCGTTTGGTATAGTGGGTCCGACAGGGGATATGGGACTAGTTTCCCAATTTATGTGTGTGTGTGTTGAGAATTGATATTTCCTTTCTAATAATTTCTAAGTAAAATACTTTTATTCTAAGTCTAATGTAATTGTAATCTAATGAATAGAAATATATAATTCTAAAACTAACCTGGGATTTAATCTTTCAGTTATGCGATCTAAAATGATTTCAAAAGGCAATTGGTAATAAATACTATTCAATTGCTATGAGAAAATAATTCAAGAAAGATAAACCATTTCGTATAAAAATTTAGACGAAACAGTTATGGAAAACATATTGCACAATAAGTTACTCATATATTAAGCATAAATAAATAGCTATCACTGTATAGAAGTGCCAAATGATAACTCAAGCATTCAAGCAATCATATATAAATAATTGAACATGAATATCACCTTAACACATAAGCGGAAATAGTTAAGAGATAAAAGTACCATTTATAACTAGTTCTACTTATGAGCTTCAACAATAATGATCTATCTCTTCTTAATCCAACATCCACTAAGAGTACAAAAGTGCAACATCAGTAGTAGATATTAAACACAGATATCAATAAATCCTGTTCCATTCATTCATCAAAACCTCCTCGGAGGGTGCAAAAATGCATGTTCTGAGGACAAGTTTTTGACAAATTTTAGGACCCTTCTCTAAATGCATGAGAAGGGTTTAAATACTACTAGCTAAATCTAAAAATAATTTATTACAAAAATGTAGGATGCGGTTTAAATGACTGTCCTCATTTCAGACAAAAATAAAGCAAAATTAAAACTAAAACTGAATCTAAAACTAAAACTGGCAACTAACTATCTATTTCTCTATTCCTTATAGTCGCAAGCATTCAGCATCTTGAGGAGAGTTGGCTGGCCGACTTCTGACTTTAGCTATCCTGCGAAAACGGAATCGGCAAGTGCTGGTGCCATTTTCTTGGTAGAGTTAATGATACATTTGAGAGTCATGCATTGGCTGTGTGGTTTTACCAAATATGTCCAGTAAGAATCCCAATTCAACTTGGTTAACCTTTTGATGGGCTCTGCTCTCTCTTGAGCCTTATGTCTCCAGCTTGTCTATAGGTGCTGTACATTTGGTAGGTATTTACATATCACTTGAGAATATCCCTGATAAATACCAATGGTTTTAGAGTTCAAGTTTTGCTTTTCGCCTTTAGCGTTTTTTTCTACAATTTCTGGGTTTACAGGCAACTGAGTGATTAGAGGCTTTCCTTTTTGAGGGGTTTTGCCTGGCGATGTGCAATTAGCGCTAGGAACTAGGAGCTAATTGCGCATCGGAAACTGCCTCCGTTTCTCGATCCGGGCTTCCCTGGTGTGATTTTCGCCTCTTGCATGTTTTTTGTTAGAGGATATAAAGCTTAAATTTTGTGAAAATAACGACTCCGTGAGTTCTTGGTTATGATCTTTAAATTTTGTTTTTTGTGATATCAACATTATCTAGTACCTCTTTGACCATGTCCATGTATGGAAGAATTTTGGGCCTTGCAGCTATCCGGTGCAAGAATGAACATGCTAGTTCTGTGATAGACGCCTCAGACGACCCGCGTGAATCTGCAATTGCTGTAACCTCCATTATCCTAGGATTTTCTTCCTCGAGTAGACTGCACATGCCTTCCCAAGTAGTAATACCGACATCTCTATTACAGGTGGTGTTTGTGTACAAGGGCGTCATTTCTTTATCTTCAGAACTCGGAGGTTTACCTTTCTTTCCCATAATATCCTAAACACTGCTATGTATACTTCTCTGCTCTTCGCTCATGCAGTTTACAAATGAGGCAAGAGTAATGATAAGGAAAAGGTGACGGGAAAGCTTTAAATGCAGGAAACATATAAAATGTATCATTCTACGTGAAATGGCTCTTCGATCAGATCAAAACCATACTTCATTAATGATTGCCAACCAACTCATTAATTAACATTAACACGCATAACTGGGCATCGATTTATGGAATTTTTTTTTCGAACAATGAGCCTTGTAGATCTGCGATAAGGAGATTTTGTGATTTGCCGCAATATTGCATATCGCAATATCGCTACTTCGTTGCGTGTGGCAATCATCCATTAACACGTTTTCTGCGAAATGCAATTTGCGAGTCTCACTATCGCATATCGGCGGTTTGAGGCATTTCACCTTAAGTGATATTTGAGGCATGCGATGCGATGAATATCTTTTAGTGCATGATTTTGCATCGCGATTTCGCAATCTTAGGATTATGCTTGTAGGAAAGCATCCATTACCTTTTTGCGATGCGACGCTCTTTATTGAGAAAGTGGATTTATTCCAACTTATCATAAAACTTAAGTCTTTTTAGATTTTTCAGGTATTCTCCTAAGTTTATGATAGTAAGTTTTATTCAAAAAGGGAATACAAGTGCTAAATTTTTTTGAATAAGGGTCCCCATTTATTTAGTATTAGTAATAAAACTAAATAAGAAGGGGGGTTGTTGCTGGCCACAACAATCAGTGATTCACTTGGAAGAACCATGTATCTCTGCTTTTCTTTTGAATTTTCTAAACTTCCAAAACATGAAAATTTTCTAGAAAATCAAACTTTATTATAGAAAGATAAAGTACATCATGCTTGCAGCTGTCAATGATAGTTTGTTTCTTCTATGTTAACTTTGGTTATTTACTTCCCAGAGCTAGTCATTGTATCTACATCAGTCACTACTTGGTTTATAAAGATAAAAACAAAGAATTCTCTATAAATTAGTTTTAAATATGCTCATTTGTCATAGGTAGAGCCTCTACTACCAGCAAGCGTTTATAGCCTCGACAGGGTTACTTGTTAGCCAGACATGATCTTGTATCCTACTTGGAGAAATATATGATTTTCAAAGAGAAATCCATATCCACACTTATTGCTTTAATTTTTTTTTTTTTAATCCTTAAAGAATAATGCCTTGGTTTGGTAGCCAAATTATGACAGTGCCACTCATTTGATTTATAAATTTGCTAAACAAGCTCGCTCGTGATGAGACCCCTTGTCTTTTTTTATTGTGACAATCTCGAGTCATTGCCCTGTTGTGGTATGCAGTTTTGACAAAGTCAGCAAGCTATAATATCTATGATCAAGATAAGTCAGCTCGTGATGAGACCTCTTATTCTTTAAGTTTAAAGTGTATTGCTGGATTATTCCTTGAAACTCGTAATTTCCTAAGTGGGGAGGAAGTCATTGTTTCCTTAAGAATAGCTCTGGACGAAAATGGTAGAGTTTTTGGAAAGAGCTTTTCTACAGAGAATCTTCGTTTTGTTATTGATACTTTTCATTTGACTGATATAGAAAACATTCCCACTAAAGGTCGCTTTTTATCAAAATTTACAAGGTTGAAACTAGTATCATTTTCAGGCTTATAGCCTTTGACTGTATCTTTCAATAATAATGACCAATTTTCTAAAACGATTCTATTTATACAAGCGAAAAACAAAATCTAAAAGAAATACTTGTATTTTTCGTGAATTTCAAATGTAACAATTTACAACCAGTTTTATTGTGAAAATAAGGAAAAACTAATCTACAAAAATAGAAGAATGATCTCCTATGGAAACTATTTTTTGAGTATCTGCCCGTTAACAAGTAAAGATTCTCTTTTTCCTGTTAAATCCTGTAACATAAAAGTATATGGACTTATGATTTCTGCAATTTGGAAAGGGCCAAGCCACATTCATTGAAATTTCGTATGTTTTCCCTTTTCCTCATGAACCTTGTCCCATTTCAAAACTAGATCTCCAATTTGAAAGTCCTTTCTGGATATCATATGTGAATCAAAAGAAGCTTTTACGAATGCTTGGTGATGAGCATGAGTTATTTTGGACTGTTCTCGTTGTTCTTCTAGCTTAAGAATTTGTAGCTGCCTTAGTTTTAAGGAAGAAATTGGTGTTTCGTCAATATATTGAACTAAAACCAAAGAGGGAATCGCTAGATGAGTTGGAAGGACCACTTCTTTCCCATAAACTAAATTAAAGGGAGAAGTGCTAATAGAGGCTTTATGCGTTATTCATTCTGCCCATAGAGCATATATTAGGGATTTGTGCCAATTCTTATGAGTTTGATCAATGGTTTGCTTGATGATTCTGATTAAGTTTTTATTTGTTGATTCAGCTAACCCGTTCCCTTGTGGGTAATAATTAGCAGAGTATTTAAGTTTAAAACCTCTTTTGAGTGCAAATTTAGTCATAGCATTGCCAGAGAAATACGATGCATTATCAAACGTTAAAGCAGAGGGTAAACCAAACCTAGTGATTATGAAATGATCTGTGAGATCAATGATGTGTTCGACATTAGCTGTTTTGAGAGGAACTGCTTCTACCCATTTAGTAAAATAATTTGTAGCCGTAAGGATATACCTATGTTATTTAGAAGAGTGAGGAACAATCTCACCTATTATATCCAATTCCCATTGATCAAAATGTTGCTCAATATTAACTGGTTGCAAAGGCAATGATGGTTTCTTTTGTTTCCTAGCAACAATTTGACAAATTTGACATTTCCTTATGTAGCTATGTGAATCTTTGAATAGTGTAGGCCAATAATAGTCTGCGCATAAGATTTTATGTGCAGTAGCATCTCCAGCATAATGTCCACCTGATGGTCCATCGTGGAGTTCCTGCAACACTTTTTTCAGCTTCAGATTTCTCAAGACATCTATGGAGAACAGAATCATAATTCATCCTAAAAAGTATGTCGTTTATGAGCTGATATTGTTTAGCCTTCAACCTTAGGGATCTTTTCTTTGTATAATCGAGGTTTGAAGGAGCATATCCATTCTTTAGATAAAATATGATATTAGCGTATAATGATTCAACATCATTTAGGCTTACCTCATACGTTTGTATTTCTGCATATGGAATTTCGGAAATAAGCAATGCTCCAGCCAACATTTTGTAGAAGCCTTGACCTTTTCCAATATTTGCTGGTTTAATTTCAGTGTCATATTCTTGTAAGACAATAACCCAATTGGCTCTTTTCTCACCCACGTCTTTCTGTACTAAGAGATTTCTTACCGCTGGAAACGACACTATGATTTTTGTATGGGTTTTAAGCAGAAAGGGTCTGAAATGTTTGATCGCTTTGAATACAGCATAAGCTTGTTTCTCGATGTCTGAATAATTTAATTCAACCCCTTGTAGATTTGAACTGAAAAAGGCAATTGGGGCTTCCACCTTCTCTTGATTTGCTTGAGTGAGTATCGCAGCATATGATCTGTTAGAGGCAAATGTATATAAAATGAAAGGATCAGAAAAATTTGGAGTTGCTAAAGATGGGGTGTTAACAATCACTTATTTAATCATATTGAATGCTTCATATTCATCTTGGCCCCATTTGAAGATTGAGTTCTTATTAATCATTGCTTGTAAGGGAGATACTATTCTTGAAAATTCTGGAACAAATCTCTTTACAAAATTAATCTGGGCAAGGAAAGATTGCATAGCTTTCTTGTTGTGAGGCAAATGTATTTCGGAAATCTCCTTGATTCTGTCGGGATCAATATGGATTCCAGATTTTGACACTATAAATCCCAGAATTTTTCCGTCACTTAATGAAAAAAATGACTTTTTTGGGTTAAGTGAAATTCCATACCTTTGGCAGCGTTGGAAGATCTGTTTTAAATCTCTGATATGATTGCCTTGTTTTTTTGGAATATACAGTTATATCATCCAAGAAGATTACTACTGATTTGTTTACTAATTCCTTAAATGCGATGTCCATGGCCCTTTGAAAAGTGGTGCCAGTGTTGATCAGACCGAAAGGTATCTTTTGATATGCATAAGTACCCCATTTGGTTCTGAATGTGGTTTTTAATTGATCATCGGGATGGACCAAAACTTGGTTGTAGCCGGAGAAACCATCCAAGAAGGACATTAATTATGATCCTGCAACTGCTTTTAATATTTGCTCCATAGGAGGCAAAGGAAAATTATACTTTTGGTAGGCTTTGTTAAGATTTCAAAAGTCAATGCAAATTCTAATGTCTTCGTTTTTCTTTCTAACGGGAACCATATTGGAAACCCATTTAGAATGTCGAATGGGAAAAATGATTTTGGCTTCCAATAATTTATTGAGCTCAGATTTGATCTGGTTTTCTAGATTAGGATGGATCTTTCTCAGCTTTTGCTGGACAGGTTTTTCATCATTTATCATTGGGATAATATGTTGGATGATATAAGTGTCGTAAGTCTTAAGTTCATCGTAGTTCCAGGCAAAGACACTTTTGTATTGTTTCAGGAGACGAACATACGTTAATCTTTCTTCAGGGGTTAGGCCAAGACCTAGATTGATATTCTACGGCTTGATATCAGATCCTAGGTTTACTAATTCATAGTTCAGAGTTGAAATTTGAAGTTTTGAATTGGTAGATCTTTTGAATCGATCTTTCAAATCATATAGGTCTTCCAATTTGACTACTAACTTTGGCACAACATTATTAGTGCTATCTTGTTGCAATTGTCTATCATGTTGGTCCTCATCTATTATCTGATTAGTGTAAGATCCCTCTGATGTGAGGAAGCTTACAATATCAGGATCATCGTTGAAAATTATACATTGGTAATGTTATCAGGAATCGAGTGTCTAAAGATTAATTCGATTGAAAATCTATTAGGGCTATAGTCTTCTAAGGCAATGAGCTTGGAAACTACATTTGCCAAGAGGCCAGCACTAGCATTTTGGAGTCTGAGAATTAATGAAATATTAAATTCTATAAAATGTTCAATTAGATCTTGTACTAAAGATTGATAATTCTTTAAATGACCTGATAGACAATGTATAGTATTTCGTACGTGTCTGATAACAATTTCAGAATCTTCGAAGACTTGTAGATATTTGATATCTAATCCGATTGCTTTGTATAATCCTTGGACTAAAGCCTCGTATCCTGCAGTATTATTGGTGCAATTGAACTCGAGTCTACAAGTTAACATAATTTTGTTTCCCTCTGGACTGATTAATACGCATCCTGCTCCTGCTCTCTCGTTAGACTTAGAACTGTCAAAAAATAACTTTCAAAATAAAGATTTATTTACAGGACTATCTACAAAATTAATACGTTTAGAACTATCTGTTTGAGAAAAAATTTCTACTTGAGATAAAAAAGAATGTTCTAAGTAGGGTGAATTATGAGCATTACAATTTCCTAAGAAAGAATCAACATAATAGTTGCCAATTATATTGTTGCTGTATGCTACCGGTTCATTTTCTCCTTCCAATTTTGTTACTATGTATTTCTGATGTCTTTCTCATTCGTCCTTTATTTGATTTGGTTTACCATTGTAAGGGAGCCACATATGCGACCAATCGGTTGCAAAGTATCCATGAATTTTTTCAGACCAATCTCTGCTAAGAATTAAGCCATAAAATTCTGGAATATCTGCAACTAAAATGTTGATAACTTGACATACCTTTGGATTAGATGATAGCCTTATGGTAACCTGAGTTAGTTCGCCGATCACTTCAACCTGCGACCGATCCAGCTGAAATATGCGTACATCAAATTTTTGAGGTTGAACATTCAACTTTGAACATATTGATTTAGGTAAGGTATTAGATGAAGCTCCTGAATCAACTAAACAATTATGCAAATTTTTGTTGAAAACTTCATAAGTAAGAAGAAATGGGGGAGTATGAGAGCTTGACCTTCCTCGAATTAAAGCGATATCGTTTAGATCAAATTTATTAGTCACATTAGTTGGAGGTTTTCCCATATCGTGAGAAGCTTGCGAGATTACAATGATGGGCAGCAGTGCAACTGGTACTGCTTGTAATTCTTTCAAAAGAATCTTTTGCTAATGTTTTAACTTGCTCAACTCATAAAACGTAATGTTAGCCCTAGTCTTCTTCATGTCTTCTATAATATTATACTCCATCTCATTAGAAACAATCAACGTTTTAGACTGAGTTGGTGAATTTGGACTGGGCTTGTTTGAGTGGCTTTAGGTGCTGTCTTCTTTGCTGCAACTTTGTCCTTAGGCATTGAGCTTGTGCTCTTTGGATTAGGAGTAGGTTGAGGAGGATCGAGTTGATTCCTTCTTCTAGTACTGACTGGCGATGCCTCTTGATCCTCTTCGTCTGGGAGGATGAAATCCCACATACCCTGTACTTCTACAACTTCTTCTTCATCAGTAGGCTCTTTGTTGGAAATTTTGTCTTCCTCTTCTTCTTCTGATTTAGCATTTGTAATAGCATTGGGAGGCTTTGAATCAGTCGAAGGATTCCTTCTATAAGGCTTGTATGGTTTTTTAGAAGAAGTTTCTGCTACTTGTTTTTTTATATCAACCATTTCGTTAGACATGGTTTTCAAAACTTTTTGCAATCCTTCTAAATCAAATGGGTCTTTCAATTTTTTCTTTGGATCTTCCTTAAAAGTAACCTTCTTAGATTTTTGTTCATCAACGATGTGTTTCTTTTCTAAGGCTATGATACGTTTCTCTACTGCTATTGCTTCCTTCATATTGTCAGCTGAAGTTGTTTTGTTAGCCTTATCGACGAAGATTGCCATGTTTGATGGTAGAGCTGATATATACCTTTCACTTCAAACTTCTTCGCTAGGCTTGGAAGCGGTAGGAATTTTGTTCAACAATTTATTGAAATGTGAGTTAAAATCTTTGATAAGTTTTTTTGACTCAGCCCTATGGTTAGATAGGTCATTGATCAGTGTTACAGTAGACCTGTCATCACCGAACTTAGTCAGGAATTGTTCTTAGAAAATATCCCAACTAGTGATAGATCCGGATGGTAATGAAAAATACCATGATCCGGCTGCTCCTTGCAAAGTGTAAGGAAAGAGCCGAACAATAGCATCTCATTAGTAACCCCATTGAGATTTATGGATAACATAAAGTTATTTATATGTTTTTCTACTAGCATGCCTGTTTCAGGATTGAACTTAGGCAGCCATTTTTCAGGATAGGCCGGTATTTGACTCAAGGAAGTAGGCATTAAGACTGCACCTGGGTTATTCCATGGAGATTGGGCCATCATTGAACTACTAACAGAGGAAAGCACAGAAGATGATCCCTGCAATTTGGAAGATGATGATATTACAGTTCCAGATGATTGAGAAGGGATGTGGAAGTCCCAATGGACTGGTGGACAATAATCTGAAGTAGAGGGGTGGATGATTGACTTCGCGGTGGAGAGGTTGAGATGGATGATGATGAAGAAAGAGTCTCACTATCAGACCCTTTAGGTGATTTCCTTGCTCTCTTCCTTGTAGGTAGAGGTAACTCAATTGGTTCAATACCAAACTTTTCGCTCTTCAATCTTGTAAGAGGGTGAGCAGGGTTATATTGCGAAGTCACACTACCTTGAGATTTTTTAGATCTTTGGGGTGATATAGAAAATATCTTAAGTTTATGGATCAAAGATTCAACTTCAGGAGGTTCAATAGTAGATTTCTCTGAAATGTTGGGGTTTATGGCAATTGTTGTTGTTTTTTCGACTTCTTTCTCAAGATTCTAAATGCGATGGAGAAGTCGGGGGAGATGGTGAGGGTGATTTACCCTCAGTATGGCATTTAGATTTAGACTTACCATTCACAGTTCGGTGCCCTCCCTTTAGTACCAAATATGCTGAAGCCCCGAAAATCGGGTCTACAACAAGGGGGATACCCACCCAGTCCGGACCTTGGTTAGCAGCTCCTTTTCTGTTTGGTATAGTGGGTCTGACTGGGGATATGGGACTAGTTTCCCAATTTATGTGTGTGTGTTGAGAATTGATATTTCCTTTCTAATAATTTCTAAGTAAAATACTTCATTCTAAATCTAATGTTATTGTAATCTAATGAACAGAAATATCTAATTCTAAAACTAACCTAGGATTTAATCTTTTAGTTATGCGATCTAAAATGATTTCAAAAGGAAACTGGTAATAAAGATTATTCAATTGCTATGAGAAAAGAATTCAATAAAGATAAACCGTTTCGTATAAAAAGTTAGATGAAACAGTTATGGAAAACATATCGCATAATAAGTTACTCATATATTAAGCATAAATAAATAGCTATCACCGTATAGAAGTGCCAAATGATAACTCAAGCATTCAACCATTCACATATAAATAGCTGAACATGACTATCACCTTAACACATAAGCAGAAATAGTTAAGAGATAAAAGTACCATTTATAACTAGTTCTACTCATGAGCTTCAGCAATAAAAATCTATCTCTTCTTAATCCAACATCCACTAAGAGTACAAAATGCAACATCAATAGTAGATATTAAACGCAGATATCAATAAATCCTATTCCATTCATTCATCAAAACCTCCTTGGAGGGTGCAAAAGTGCATGTTCTGAGGACAAGTTTTTGACAAATTTCAAGACCCTTCTCTAAATGCATGAGAAGGATTTAAATACTACTAGCTAAATCTAAAAATAATTTATTACAAAAATGTAGGATGCGGTTTAAATGACCGTCCTCATTTCAGGCAAAAATAAAGCAAAATTAAAACTAAAACTGAATCTAAAACTAAAACTGGCAACTAACTATCTATGTATCTGTTCCTTATAGTCACAAGCGTTCAACATTTTCTTAAGGAGAGTTGGCTGGCTGACTTCTGACTTTAGCTGTCCTATGAAAACATAATCGGTAAGTGTTGGTGCCATCTTCTTAGTAGAGTTAATGATACATTTGAGAGTCATGCACTGGCTGTGTGGTTTTACCAAGTATGTCCAGTAAGAATCCCAATTCAACCTGGTTAACCTTTTGATGGACTCTGATCTCTCTTGAGCCTTCTATATCCAGCTTGTCTGTAGGTGTTGTACATCTGGTAGGTATTTACATATCACTTGAGAATATCCCTGATAAATACCACTAGTTTTAGAGTTCAAGTTTTGCTTTTCACCTTTAGCGCTTTTTTCTACAATTTCCGGGCTTACAGGCGATTGAGTGATTAGAGGCTTTCCTTTTTGAGGGGTTTTGCCTGGCGATGTACGATTAGCGCTAGGCACTAGGCGCTAATCGCGCATCGTAAACTACCTTCGTTTCTCGATCCGGGCTTCCCAGTGTGATTTTTACCTCTTGTGTGTTTTTTGTTAGAGGATATAAAGCTTAAATTTTGTGAAAATAATGACTCCGTAAGTTCTTGGTTCTGATCTTTAAATTCTCTTTTTGTGAAATCAACATTATCTAGTACCTATTTGACCATGTCTGTGTATGGAAGAATTTTGGTCCTTGTAGCTATCTGATGCAAGAATGAACATGCTAGTTCTGTGATAGACGCCTCCGATGACCCGCGTGAATCTACAGTCACTGTAACCTCCATTATCCTAGGATTTTCTTCCTCGAGTAGACTGTACATGCCTTCCCAAGTAGTAATACCAACATCTTTGTTGTAGGTGGTGTCTGTGTACAAGGGCGTCATTTCTTTATCTTGAGAACTCAGAGGTTTACCTTTCTTTCCCATAATATCCTGAACACTGCTATGTATACTTCTCTGCTCTTTGCTCCTACAGTTTACAAATGAGGTAAGAGTAATGATAAGGAAAAGGTGACGGGAAAGCTTTAAATGTCGAAAACATATAAAATGTATCACCCTACATGAAATGGCTCTTCGATAAGATCAAAACCATAATTCATTAATGATTGCCAACTAACTCATTAATTAACATTAACGTGCATAACTGGGCATCGGTTTATGGAAAAAGTTTTTTCAAACAATGATCCTTGTAGATTTGCGATAAGGCGATTTTGCAATTTGCTTTGCAATATCGTAGATCTCAATATCGCTACTTCGTTGCATGTGGCAATCATCCATTAACGTGTTTTCTGCGAAATGCAATTTGTGAGACTCGTTATCGCATATCGACGGTTTGAGGCATGTCACCTTAAGTGATATTTGAGGCATGCGATGCGATGAGTGTGCGTGATTTCGCATCGCGATTTCGCAATCTTAGGATTCTGCTTGTAGGAAAGCATCCATTACCTTTTTGCGATGCGACACTCTTTATTGAGAAAGTGGATTTATTCGAACTTATTATAAAACTTAAGTCTTTTTAGATTTTTCATGTATTCTCCTAAGTTCATGATAGTAAGTTTTATTCAAAAAGGGAATACAAGCGCTAAATTTTTTTGAATAAGGGTCCCCATTTATTTAGTATTAGTAATAAAACTAAATAAGAAGGGGGGTTGTTGCTGGCCACAACAGGTTCCAAAGCATCTTTATGTTCATTGAAATTTATTTTGCAGTTGATCTTTCTTAAGAAGTTTGACTTTAAGGTTCACCGCATGACGTAGATATACAATTACTATATACGCATTCTAAGATGATAAATAGTCATTTACTTTCTTTTTGCAATGAAAATCCATGCTACTAAGGAAATAGAAGTAAGATTCTTTCAACATAGAGCAGAGAGCACACACTAAGATGCACTGTCCTAAATCAATTTCCACATGTAGTCTAAATGCAAATGCACATGTATTTGTTTTCCGCTTTATTAATGTGTGAATGACAAAAAGAATGCTAAGTACAAATCTGAACTATTTTTCTTTCAAAGTGACAGTACTAACAATTTTCTTTTCAAAAACAAAAGGAAGACTAAGACGAGACTTTGCGATTTCGAATTCAAAAAACGAAAGGAAGACCACTTTGCAATTTCGAATTCAAAAAACGAAAGGAAGGCTAAGAGCGACACTTTCAACTTCGAATTTAAAATTGCTTTCGACACTTGAAATACTATTAATTCAAATAAGGTACAATGGAAAAAGTGTAATCGACTATCAAAAAGAGGAAGACTCTTTTCTTTCATTGAAAACAACACTTACAACACTTTCAAATCAAAAGACGACAATTCAATTAAGCTATTGTTTGCAAAGGAGAACTGTAAATGACGAAAAATACATAAAAACATTCACAATTCTTTATCAATGGAGGCTGAATAATGCAATGGAAGGGAGTTTCAATAGTGATATACTGATCACAGATAACAAAAATACTGAATAAAGCTGAAGACAATGAAGAGAGAACCAAAATCTGGAGGCAGAAACAGTCTTACCTAATCATCACACTTGTAACATAGGGAAACATGGATGCATCTCACTTGCAGCACATGGGAGGTGCGATGCATCCAGACTACCAATGAGAGATAGTGCGATGGTCCAGGGATGAGACTGGGCTTGGTTTTTGCTCACAGTTTGCAACTTAGTTTAGGGATTTAGGCTGAGCTAATGATAGGCAGTAAAAACAAAGCATAGGGGCTTATCTAATGAGGTTACTTGAGCTACGACCAGGGCACTAAGGATGTTTGCAAGTTAGATGTTCAGTTCATAAACTAACCTGGAGATTGACTGAAGCAACATTGATTTACTTTGCAGTTGCATAGAAAAAGTAGTTCGAAGGCTAGCTGGCTTAACTTTAGGCTCCATTTGTAGTTTATAAAGCAAACAAATAGAAACAAGTAAACAAGCTATTCGCTCCCCAGTGGAGTCACCATTTTGTTATCGGGAAAACTAGTGTCCATTTAGAGCTGCTAGTCGCACTAAGATGGGTAGCTATCTTAGAAACAAACAAACTAAAGTTACTTGTGTTTTCCTTTATGAGAAATAGATGAGAGAGAAGCAGAGAGTACCAACCTCAGTCTTTCACTTGGCTCCTTGCTTGTTTCATCCCTCCTTTGACAAAGCTTTGCCACTCCTTCCTTACTTGTCCCACTTCAAAGAACACCTGTAGAGTCAAAGCAACATAATACCATCAAAGCATAGAGATCTATAACCATAAACAATATAGGATCAGATGTATATCAACCATACAAATGCATATATCAATACAAGATTCAGAAATATACAAGAATACAGAGGAAAACTCAAATAGCTTTATTGATAGAAGTAATAGAAGAGAGGATTACAACCCATTGGTATGACCCAGCGTCATCCTTCCAGCATGAAAGCCCTCTTCGCCTCATGAAAAGCTTAGATCACCCAACACTATGATGTTTCACAGAGAAACCAATAGCACTTCCTTACAAAATAAAAAGTTCCAGCCTTTGGATCTCTAGGATGAGGGATCCATATATAGATATTTGGAGGTGGGTGAGTCAGCTTCTGGGATTTTGATTAGTGTCATTTCTCTGATAGTTCTTGGTTCCACTTGGAGATTTCATGATCTCTTACTCATCCCTGGGCGAATTCAAAGAGGCAAGTGTCAAATGGGCAGTTTCTAGAAGATTCTCTGGGTTTCCACCTAGCCAACTATCTCTGCCATTTGTCTGCTCTCGCTCATTCCACCCTACAGAAGGGATTTTTAGTATGCATCGCATTTTTTTCATGTAGTAGGTGAGATGCATCGCCCCCTTAGCACTGAGCAGTCTGTATGCTCCAGTTTTGACCAATTCTGAGTAGTTTTTCAGGGAGAACTTCTGGGAGATGATGTAATCAGCTGACCTTGTTCCTTTAGGGTATGAAACAACACTTTTAGGGCTAGAAGCCCTTGGTTTATGGACATATGAGATTGGGGTTGTAGTGCCCAAATATATCTATAACACTCCTTTTCCTTTTCCTCCTACTTTGGTGAAACCTGTCTGGTCTTTCCCTTTGCTAGTGTTTAGGTTTTCCTCCCTTCTGTTAAGAGGAAAATCTTTAGATAGGTGCCATGCTCATGAAAATTGTGACATCTGAACGAGATATGTTCATAGTCAACTATTTGAACCCATTCCTTGTGATAGACTTCTAGAATGACCTCGTCTAGAAGTGCTTCTGATAGGTCCATCTCCACACATATGCAGGCATAGGAGGTGTATTTTCCCCGTAGAGTTGCCTCTGAAATTTTTAGGAAATGACCTAATTTATTGCCTATAGCTTTTAAAGACTCTGGCATCTAGTAATCTAAAGGTAAGGAGTAGAGTCTAATCCATATCGGTACCGAAGTGAAGGTTTCTTGTTCTGGCACAAAGTTTATCGTCCATGGCCGCATATAGAGACCAGCAGCTGCAAAGAAGTATGGTCCTCCTTCAAAAATCTTGTCTCTGTCTTCCATGTTCGTGAACACCACTGTAAAAAAACCTTTGGATCCAAGATGTATATTCAACTTCCCCTTTGGTTTCCAGTTGTATTGTATCCAGGTGTACAACGCTTTCTCTGATGGCCAGATTCCCATAAATTTGCAAATGATAGCATAGTTTTCCATGTGATCCCTGTGCGCTTGCAGAGCTGGATCATTCAGAATAACCCGAGGTTTAGTAATGGTCTTGGGTTTACAGGGCCACATATTGGATCTGGTCTCTATTCCTTGACCTCTGTCTTCCGCTTTCTCCTCCTGTTGGTCTTCTTCATGGGCCCCATGATCTGCATGAGTTTCACTGCCTTCCGCCTTCTGAGTTTCAGTGTTTTTTGTCTTGACCTCCAAGGGTTGTGGAGGTTTGTTCTTATTCCCTCCTCTTCCTCTGTTTGAGACCACATTACTATAGGAAGGAGTGGAGTTCTCTCCTCCCTGAGCCTCCATGGATACTTGTTGCCCTTTGTCACTCTCTTAATTAAACCCTAGAATCTTCCGCGAAACTAGTCCATCGTCGTTCACGAACCGTCTCTCGTCACCGATCTCATCCAATATATCAAAACCATCCTAAAACGCTATAATCAACATTGAATGTGATATTGACATGTTTAATATAATCAATGATATCGACATGTTTAATATAATTAGTGTATGTCTTTAGCACATTTTATGAGGCAAAATAAAATGTTGAATCCTTAGTTTTGTTAATTTAGAATATTATAGCTTTGACGATAGGTGGACAAACGTGTTAACATTGATGTGTAGCTAATCCAAAACATGGTTAGTGAATGATATTTACTCATTTTTACTTCGGTTAGAATTTATGATATTTACTCATTTTTACTTCAGTTAGAATTTGAGGAATTGTGATAGTGAAAGTTAATTGTGTTATAATTAAATCAGATATAAAAATTTAGTGAGAAATTAATTATGCTATAATTAAATTAGATATTAAATTGTTATATATATAGATATCAAATATTTTTTTTTAATAAAAATTTATAAAAATAAATATTTATTTTTTTTTATTTATAATTTTGATATTTTATTTTTTATAAATAAAAAAATTCACTCGTTGAAATTTACATAATTTATTTTTCTAATTTCAAACTTAATTACATAATATTTAAAAAGAACATTCAATCTCATCTCATAGTGGCTTAGACCACTAATATTTTTATTTATTTATTTTAAATTCAACGTAATTTATTTTTTGGCAAATTTAATTGTAAATAATTTTTTTGAAAAAAATCAATTTCTTGTCATTAGAGTAATTCTCACCTATTTTATTTATTTATTTATTTTAAAATTTTAATGAATAGGTAATTTTCTAGAATGAAAAATTTATTTTTTAAGTTTTATCATAGAAGACAAAAATATTTTAGAGAAATTTAAAATTAAATAGAATAAATAACATCTCATTTTACCAACCACAACTTTTACATATTTTATATTTAAAAAATGTAATGCTAAAATAACCTCTCCCCCTCTCCTAAAGATATAGAATTTCCCTCAATAGATTAAAATATTAAGATGCTCTTTAATAAGGAATCAAGCTCGTATATTTATATTTATATCGAATTAAAACATTGTACGAGAAGTTTAAATGGCTAAAGTATTAATACTCCGTTGAATAGCTGGCCTTCATTATTTTTTTCATATTTTTTTAATAGTTATGTAGAAATAACACCTTTGTCAACTTAGTTAAATTAAAAAGTTAATAATTCTAATTTTTCCATTTAGTATTGAATAATTAAATTTTTAAAATGTATTTCAAGTATAAAGTGTGTGAAGATATTTTTTTTTCACTCGTGGGAAAACTTATCATAAATTAGTTGTCAAATCAGCACTAAGGATAACTATCTCTGGCTGCTAAATGCAAATGGAGGATGACTCATCACCCTTAATCAAAGAAAACCACGCCACCTAGAATAACCTGCTGGTGGTCTGTAAGAGAGCAGACTTTCACTCCTGCCAGATGACTTATCACCCTTAATCAAAGAAAACCACACTTAGAATAACTCGTTGGTGGTCCGTAAGGGGGCAGGCTTTCACACTCCTGCCAGATGACTTATCACCCTTAATCAAAGAAAACCACACTTAGAATAACTCGTTGGTGGTCCGTGTAGGAATTTACAGGGTAAGTTCCTCAGACAGAACACCAGAAGGACACCGCTCACAAACAGATCACAGATCAATACACCAGTATTTTGACGTGGTTAAAACCCTCAGAGAGGGAAACAGTCCACGGCCTGCGCCAAAGTGGCTACTACAGGCAATTTATTAATAAAAGAATGAAAATTTACATAAGCTTCTCTCATGCACGGTTAACCTACAAATGACCCTCCATGCGCTTTAAATAGAATTCATGGACCAATCGGGTGTCAAGCCACGGATCAAGTGGTCGGTAATACCGAGGAGAGAATGAACCGTCGGATCACTACATATCGTGACCGTCGGATTGTAAGTTACAAAATGTACAACGGTAAAGAAACACACTTTACCTAACTCTAAACCTAACTCTATACTAGACCAAGTTGAACTTAACTATTTCCTATGTGTCGGAATATCCTAACATCCCCCCTTAAGAACAACTTGGGATAGGATTGAGGGATTTACAAATATGACACAATAGGAGAAGGAAGGAGGCACTAGAGCCTATCCCCCCTTAGTGACAACTTCCTGAACTCCAAGCATACATCGAAGTTTAGTGAACTTCGCCTCTGTGAGAGCCTTTGTGAAGATGTCTGCAACCTGATCATCTGTTGAACAATATTGCACTTCAAGAACATGGTCATGAATGAGCTTTCTGATGAAGTGCATGTGAAGTTCAATTTGTTTGCTGCGCTGATGCTGAACTGGATCTTTGCAAAGCTGAATGGCACTTTGATTATCACACCAAAGTGTAGTCGGATGCTGCTGCTCAAAGCCCAATTCTAATAGGATCTGACGAAGCCACAAGGCTTCCTTACTAGCTTCCATGGCACCACGATACTCTGCTTCTGCTGACGAAAGAGAAATGGCAGCCTGTTTCTTACAAGCCCATGTAATAGGTCCTGAACCAAGAGTGAAGACATAACCGGCAGTAGACTTCCGATCATCAGGGTCACCAGCCCAATCAGAATCAGTGAAACCAACTAATAGAGGAGTTGCTTTGGCACTGTAATGAATCCCAAATTGTATTGTACCTCGAACATAACGAAGTATTCTTTTAGCTGCTTTCCAATGACTTTCACGGGGGTTTTGCAAAAAACGAGCAACAAGGCCAACAGAAAAGGAAAGGTCAGGACGAGTATGGGTTAAATACAAGAGTTTTCCTACAAGTTGACGGTATAAGGTAGCATCAACTTCAGGAGAAGTACAAGAGACTGAAAGTTTGACTCCAGACTGAAAGGGAGAAGGAGCTGGCTTACAAACTTCCATGTGAAAATGACGAAGAATATCACAAGCATACTTGGACTGGGAAAGGGAAATACCGTCCTTGGATTGCAAGACTTGAAGACCGAGAAAATAGTGTAAGTGTCCTAAGTCTGTCATTTCAAATTTCTTTTTAAGGCTGGACTTCACATGGTTTTTAAGGTTGGGATCACTACCAGTAAGAATAAGATCATCAACATAAAGAACAAGGATGATAAGAGAGTTTCCCACTTTCTTGGTGTAGACAGTATTGTCAGAATGACACCTAGAAAATCCAGATTCTAAAAGAAAGCTATCCATTTTGGCATACCAAGCCCGAGGAGCTTGCTTGAGACCATAAAGAGATTTCTTAAGTCGACAAACAAGGCTAGAGTCTGTTTGGATGAAGCCAATGGGTTGTTCCATATAGATTTCTTAATGCAAGTCCCCATGCAAGAAGGCAGATTTAACATCCATCTGATGGACTTCCCATTTTAAAGAGGCAGCAAGGGAAAGAACAAGGCGGATAGAGTTCATTTTGGCAACAGGGGATAAGGTGTCAGTGTAGTCAATGCCTGCAACTTGTGAAAAGCCCTTAGTAACAAGACGAGCTTTATGTTTATCAACTTTCCCATCTGGTGCATACTTGGTTCTGTAAACCCATTTACATCTAACAAGTTTGCGTCCCTTTGGTAGAGGAACAAGATCCCATGTATCATTTGCCAACAATGAATGATATTCGTCATTCATAGCTGCGTCCCAATGTGGATGGCCTTAAGCTTCTGCAAAAGTGTCAGGATCATAATTTACTGGAGCTTGAGCCAGTAAAGAAGAGGCTCTTTCAAACTGAGAACGTGTACGTCGCTGATCTAAAGGATCACCGGCAAGATCACCTGCTGCATCCCGAGTAGTACGGACCCATCTTGGAAGTGAAGGAGCTGAAGGAGCTGAAGGAACTGAAGGAGCTGAAGGATGATCCTGAGAAGGTGGTGGAGGATTATCATCCTCACTGTCATCATCTGAAGAAGA
>APFE031352187.1:0-10889 GCA_000404065.3 Pinus taeda | reverse complement strand
TAAGTTGCTACAAGAAATGGTCACTAATGGTGAAAGGGTAGTAAGGAAACTCATGATGAGAACAAAAAAAATATTAATCATGATTCCATAGACTCTAATGTTGGATCGAAGACCCACCATATTCCAAAAATCGATATGAGGAAGTTTGATGGCAAGGATCCCGCAACATGGATATTACAGATGGAGCAATTTTTTCGATCTCAATAATGTCAAAACACACAAAAGGTACGTATGGCAACTTTATGACAACCGATGTAGCCCTCCATCTATTTCTTAGCTAATTGATCTTGCTATAGCACCGGCAGCACTGGATCGATCCGGGGGCATTCATCTGAAACAGTTGGAACAAACATTCCAAGCCGAGACAATAGCACCCCATTTGGAACCAAATTAGTTTGTATGGTATCAATGGCTTTGCTCTCGTAAACAATTTATCACTTGGGCAATTTTTACAGAAGAATTGATGGCACATTATGAGGATACAAAAAACAACACTTTTTTTAGCCAATTGATAAGTCTCAAACAAAAGGGTTCAATAATGGAGCACATTGAGTTCTAAAAACTGAACATAAGGGTAAAAGATATTCCAGAGGAGCATAGGATTGATGTGTTCATAGGGTCTTTAAAGGATAATATCCAACATGATGTTTGCCTTTGGGAACCTGATTCATTAGAAAAGGCATTTAGGTTAGCAAGAAAAATGGAAAGCAAAATTATGGCAACCAGGAAGCATACCACTCACAACTATAAAGATGGAAGTGTTGTTGCCCCTAGTCTTCCACAACCTATAAGGTTGACACCACAACAATTGGAAGAAAAAAGAGCAAAAGGGCCTTGTTACAGTTGTGATAGCAAATACACTAAAGGTCATAAGTGTGCTGAGAAGAAATTATTCTACATAGATTGTGAAGAGGAAGAAGAAAAGGAGCAAGAAAGGTCAAAAGAAGAGGATATACTCCAGGAACAAAGCCTAGATGAAGAACAAATGAATTTGACCATATCTTGTAATGCATTGGCGGGAATTACCACTCCTCAAACCATCAAGAAGAAGGACAAATCAAGAAGAAAAAGGTAATAGTGTTGATTGATTCAGGAAGTACCCACAATTTTATTCATTGTAAGGTAGCAAAAGAATTGAATTGCTTCCTATATCCAGCACCAGAGTGTCAAGTGATGATTGCAAATGGAGGAACAATAAATTGCTCTGAAAATGCCATAATGTCAAGCTATCCATGGGAGAGTATGTATTGACTAGCCCAATGCTTTCCATTCCAATGGGAGGTTCTGATGTTGTAATAGGAGTCCAATGGCTACAATCCTTGGGTACAATAGCTTTTAATTTTCAAGAACTTTTCATAAAATTTTATACGGAAGGAAAGGAAGTTGAATTAAGGGGTATTGCAGGGAAACCAGGAAGATAATCAGCTCTAATGGTATGACAAAGCTTCTAAAAAAGGAACAAAGAGGTGTAATTACACAATTATGTTTGCTAGATGTTTCCACATCGGAATCGTCTATTTCTCTAGATCTCCAAAAAGTCTTGGACAATAATTCCAAGGTATTTGAGACTCCCAAAGGTCTCCCACCTATTCGTAATCATGATCATGCTATTCATCTCATTCCAGGAAGTGTTCCTCCAAACATCAGGTCGTACAAATATCCCTATGCCCAAAAGAGTGAAATTGAATGTATGGTTGCAGAAATACTACAGGTTGGTATAATTCAACCTAGTCAAAGTTCTTTCTCTGATCTAGTAGTATTGGTGGACAAGAAGGATGGATCATGGCGCATTATAGGGAGCTCAACAAGCTCACTATTAAAGATAAGTTTCCCATTCCTATCATTGATGAATTATTGGATGAATTGCATGGAACAATTTACTTCACCAAGTTAGATCTTCATTCAGGATATCATCAAATCAAAATGAAGACTCAAGACATTCCAAAAACAACATTTAGAACTCATGACGGTCACTATGAAGTTTTGGTCATCCCTTTTGGCCTTACCAATGCACCTTCTACATTTCAATGTTTGATGAATTCCATTTTCAAACCCTTCCTTAGAAAATTTTTGTTAGTATTTTTTGATGATATACTAATCTACAAGAAGTCTTGGAAGGATCATGTCGAACATGTTGATAGGGTGCTACAAATATTAGAGGAGAAACAATTATATATGCAAAAGGATCCAAATGTTTCTTTGGAGTAAGAGAGGTAGAATATCTAGGTCATATTGTATCTCATGAAGGAGTTAAGGTAGACCCTAGCAAAATTAAAGCCATTAAGGAATGGGAAATCCCCACATCCATAAAGCATTTGCGAGGATTTCTTGGTTTGATAGGGTATTATCAAAGGTTTGTTAAGAATTATGGGAAAATAGCAGCACCGCTAATAACATTGTTGAAGAAAGATGCATTTTCATGGACTCCAAAAGCAACAAAGGCCTTCGAATATCTTAAAGAGGCAATGTGCCAAGCACCCGTCTTAGCTACACCAGACTTCACAAAATCCTTTATTGTGGAATGTGATACTTCTGGAAATGGAATTGGTGCTATTTTAATGCAAGATGAAAGACCCATTGCTTTCAAAAGTCATACAATCAAGGGAAAGTATTTACACAAAGCTATTTATGAGAAGGAAATGTTGGCAATACTACATGCACTTAAGAAATGGCGACCCTACCTAATGGGAAGACACTTCAAGGTAAAAACAGATCATGATAGCCTTAAATCCTTTTTAGAATAGAGATTATCGTCTGAAGAACAACAAAAATGGGTCACAAAGATGTTGGGTTATGACTTTGAAATCATATACAAAAAAGGGAAGCAAAATGTTGTGGAAGATGCACTCTGAAGAAAGGGTGAGGATGTGGAAGCATTTTTGTGCACCATTTCTATTATCCAACCAGATTGGATAAACGAAGCAAGGGAGGAATGGAAGAATGACAAAGAAGTGTGGGAACTTATTCCAAAATTACAACAAGATTCCAGTACATTTGATACATTTAACTGAAAAAATGATTCGTTATGGTACAAAGATCGCTTATGCCTCTGTAAGAATTCCCAACTCAAACAAAAGATTCTTCTGGAATTGCACGCTTCTCCCTTAGGAGGGAACTCAGGATTTTTAAAAACTTACCATAGGGTTAAGAAGGAATTTTTTTAGGGATGGCCTTAAATTAGATATTCAAAAGTTTGAGGCGAAATGTTTGGTATGCCAACAAAATAAAGCTGAAACAATTAAGACACCAAGTCTATTACAACCTTTATCCATTCCAAGCCAACATTTAGAGGAGGTTTCAATGGATTTTATCACAAGTTTACCCAAGTCTGAGGGAAAGAGTGTCATCATGGTGGTAGTTGATAGACTTACCAAGTATGCACACTTTTGTGCATTATCACATTCTTTTAAAGCCAGTACAGTTTCTATGGAATTTATGGAAACAATTCAAAATCTACATGGAAACCCAAAGATTATTGTAAGCGACAGAGATCCCATTTTTACAAGAAATTTTTGGACAAAATTATTTTGTTGTCTTGGTACTCAGTTAGCTCATAGCTCATCTTATCATCCGCAATCTGATGGGTAAACAAAGATAGTAAACAAATGTTTGGAAGGATATCTTCGTTGTCTTGTATCTGATAAATAGACATAATGGGTCAAATGGTTGCCTTTGGCTAAATGGTGGTATAACACTTCCTTCCATACTGCAACAAAAGTGACCCCATTTGTGGCACTTTATGGATATTAGCTACCATCCATCACATCATATTTAAGAGAAAATTCTAAGGTTGAAGCAGTGGAACATCACATCGAGCATCAACAACTTGTTGTCTAACTCTTAAAGGATAACCTCGTGTTGGCACAAAATAGAATGAAACAATAGGAAGATCAACATCGCAGTGAAAGAAGTTTTGATGTAGGTGATTGGGTATTCCTATGGCTACAACCATATGCACAAATGTCCCTCAAGCAAGCTAACAAGGTGTTGTGTTGTACAACAACCCCCCCATTTCATAAAATTTTATCTTTAACTATAATATGAAATGGGTCCCTTTTAGATTTATGAATAAAATTGGTATCAAATCATCATTCCCCAAAAGGTCCGAAAGAAACAATACACTATAAACCTTTTGAATAAACACAAATCGGTCTTATAAAATAAATATATAATTCTTTATTATTGCGATAAAGCGATCGCAAGATCGCATATCGCAACAACAAAGGATGCATAACAAAAAGACCCATTGGTTTACCCCGATCCGACAAGTGAATAACTATCGGATATCGGGAAAGGCAAGCAAGTGTAACAAAAGGCCCTCTCACTTTTCTCCGATGCGATATCGCTATTGGCGATCGGGGAGTATAGCACACACACATTAAAGGCACCCTTTAAAAACACCCGATGTGAATAAGCTATATCACCATCGGGGATCGGGGATCTTGCAATGACAAAAATATTACCATTCGAGCATTTCTCCGATTCCGATTGCGATAAAGCTAAGCGCGAATTTCAAAAAAGATTGAAAAGGCTTGGGTATATTATGTTAGATTATTATTAAAAGCCTTCCCGCTCCCGATAGCGATTCACTTGTGATTAACTGCCAAAAATCAAAGCCACGCTTGAATGAATCATTCGGCGAATAAACGATATGATGGGCATTTAAATGATTGACAGGATTAAGTGGCTAATTAATGGAGCAGTTATGCCGAAATCTCCTCAGAGATTGTATCCGCGGCAGTATTATTTTAATCCTTCATTATTCATCAATTGATATAACTCTTTCATATTTGGCTCGCACCACCTATTCTCTGTATTACGTTCATTTTATCTCCTGCGCAGAGCTCCGCCGAAGCAACAAATTTAAGCCAAATGGGGAAGAAATCCAAGAGATTTGCAGTAGCTTCGGCTCCTGCAATAATAGGACAATCTACCGCTGATCCAGGACCAAGCAAGAAAGGATTGATTTCAGACACTACCTGTCTTGGCCTCGGCAACACTAGCTAGCAAAGCATCTATAATCTAGTTGAAGCTGAAGAGCCTAAAACGATATCAGTGCGAGCTACTGCAGATTCAACTAGAAAGTCAGAAGCTACCCTAAAGGATTTAGCCGACTCCTATCTACACCGAGTAGCAGCTCGAGAGAAAATTCTTCCGTATACAGATGTAGTAAGGTGGGCAGTTGAGGAAATCCTTGTGACAAATAGAACATTCTATACAATCGACGAGAGAGTCTTCGGCTTGTTTCAGCCTAATGATTTGAGGAAAATGTACCACTTACCTGAACCACAGAAGAAGTACAACAAAGCATTTCTGGAGAAGTTCAGGGATGAGAATGAAACTGTATTAGCGCCTATTCAGGAATGGAGACAGAACCTCGCAAGACATAAGCATGAATGCTCAGGTAAGTACTCTGTGGATTCATTATGTTCTCCTTATTGTTATGCCAGGGCGATGATGTGTAGGATTTGGGGATTACGTGATTCCTCTAAATTCTCAATTGAAATGGTTCCTTTAATGGAAGCGGTAGTCAATACTGAGATAATGGATTGGGGAAATATATTATTTGATAAGTTAGCCACTACTATCCTTGAGTTTAGAAATAAAACTCGCATCACCAATAGGTCTATTCCTTCGTTTTATTATAGTGCCTATATTCTAGATACTCTTTGTTTCAACTCTGAATTTCTTGTGCTGGGGTGGAGATGGACTCCACAAGACCCCATGCCAATTCACATTTATCACCAGAAGCTGTGGAAAGCCCATTATCAGGACCACCTGTATCAAATTTGTAATGGTTTTATGTTGCCCATTTACTATGCTATTTTTGACAACCCTGCTCCGAAGATTTCCTCACAACCAGAGATTGACCTAACTGCTCTAGGAAACTGGTTCGGAGAGGATAAATTCACATACATAAGAGTTTTCAGCAGCCTTGCCAGGCCTCATGTCCTTCCCTTGTATATACCCGACAAGCTATTGGCTAGAGAAAGCCTATTAGATTACGTCCGCAGGAGCAACCAAGACTTTGAGGACTTCAAAGAAGCAGGTTTGGCCTCCTTTTCCTATAAGGTGTGGTGTTTACACTCTACATGATTATAAGCATGCAGAGAAGGAAGCAGAAAAGATAAATATGCTAAATCTCACCACCATTCCTAATAGGCGATTTGACCTAAGGAAAATCGTCTATAATGTACTTGAACAGGCAAAACTCACAAAGTTCGATCATAAAGAAGATGATTTTGATGACTTATTTTCTTCGGCAGAGTCATTATTTCAGGTCCAGACACTATCTAAAATGAGATATAACGATGAAGGGTTAGTAGAATTCAATAAACTCAGAGAGCAGAGGTTGCAAACTCTGCCTTTGGATTTACTAGCTACTGCCCCAACGACGCAATCAAGCAAGCCTAAATAGAGACTCACCGACAAACCTCCTGCTACATCAAAGATTCTTGAAGAAGTACAGAGGAAAGAGCAGGAGGAAGCACAAAGGAAAGAGTAGGATAAAATATAGGAGGAAGAGCAGAAAAAGGAGCAAGATAAGGGCAGCGAAGATGTCAATGTGGATACCGAGATTGATCCGAAATTGCTCCAAGAATGGCAACAATTTGACTCCATCATAAGCAATCTAGAAGGTCCAAAAGGTGCCAATACACCCAAAGCGACAGATACACAGGATACAGCGTCAACAAATGTTCCGAGTGAAGGAACCAGCGGCCTACCCCCTAGTACAGACTTAGAAATAATTCCAAAAGATCCCTCAGATCAAATCATTTTGCAGGTGGAGGATATACCTCCATTAGATGTATTTTACAACGCAAAACACATGGCTATAGTAAAGTGACAACGGAAAAGGAGAAGGCTTTATCAACCTTCCCTGTTCCCAGAACAAACATAGACAGCCAACGTAGTTTGGAAAGAGGAGTTTGATCATTTTGATGACCTAATGAATCTTTCCCAATATGCTAGAGCCTATTCGACGGCCACCATGGACAAGGCATCGGAAGTGAGTAATCTATAAAAAGAAAAGGACCAGGTAATTATTTTGTTGCAAACACAGCTTTCGGAGGCACAACAGAAAGTTGAACAATTAGAACAGCAATTTTCAACACAGCAGCAATTAAATAATCAACTGAATAAGTAGTTAATTGAAGAAAAACAGAGAGTAGATTCAAGCGCGATTCAAAGGCAGAAAGAATTATCAGAAGCATTGGCAAAATTGAAGACAATGAATGAACTAATGGCGAAAATAAAAGATGAGCAAATTGCTCAGCTATTACTTCAAATAGAGAAGTTCAAGAGTCTTCCACAACCTGTTGATTTCAGAATAGAGGAACTACAGATTAATAAGGCATTGGTGACACAGATAAGACTGTTGTGTCATAATATTTCTCAGGTTGAGCCCCTTTGTGATATAACAACATCAATAATCGATAAATCAGTTGATGCTAGACAGGATTTAAAGCAGGCCGATGAGACCTTGACAGATTTTCTTGCTTGGCAAGACACCAGTGAGGGACAGGCAGCAAATCTGCCCAAAATCCTAGAATCACATAAGGAAATCCTATTCAATGGCAGTCCCAGTTGATGAAGGCAGAGAGTGAAGTTTCTAGATGTAAATTATCCACAAGTAACTTGATTGAATTAATCAATAACACTCTCTATTTATCTAATATGATTTCGCAATGTACACCAGGTAAATTGCTATCGGCTAAAACATTGGAGCAAGCATGTAATCAGGAGTTGGAAAAGAATGGAAGGTTAATTGCAGGTATTCAAAGTTTAACTTGGGACACCTATTGGTTATTCCTAGTAAAACCATATAGCCAGAGAACCACCCTCAACTGTCTAATAGATGCAATCGGTTGTATCATTCCCGATATACACGATGCCACATACTCGGCTAAGCTCCATTCTCGTCTCAGCCACCCTCTAGAAGTGGAACCGATGCGTGCAATCTGCCACTCAGATCAAAGGGAAAACAGCCAGAGTGTTGAATCACGCTGTCAACCACCAACAAACTTGCTGTGGAGAAAATATTCAAGATCCAGTTGTACCAATTAAATAGAATTTTGTTTTTGTAGTTAGTTAGTTTAATTAAGTATTTATAGACCCTTTCATGCATTTAGAAAGGGTCCTCATTTTTTGTATAAGACTAAAACCTGGAAGTTGCACTACTGTAATTCCGGTATATTTTTTATAAAGACTGGGCCAATTATTCCAAATTTTGACAATGAAGCTTTTATGTGGATGTGCACTATTGCCTTTATATGAAAGTATCTCTGAGTTGAAAGAAGGAATTCGAATTGCGATTGATATTGGGAATGATTTACAGCACATATGGTACTACTATCTATGATCTGAATTCATTCTTTTTATATGAATTGTTATTTGATTACTCTTGCTATTATTGAATATATGTATGTGTTTTCAACAACATTCTTTATATTGTTCACTATTGGATGTTTAAAGGATGTTTTTCTTTTAGTTGTACATGTATCAGTAATATATAAAAGATAAGTGTAACAATGTTTTATTAATTACTTTGTTCAACTATTTGAACAAAGCAATTATTATATGAATGAATGTCTTTGTTTATCAAATAGAGTCATCTATATGCTTATTTGTGAACAGAGATTATCAAACGTTGCACTTAGGAATACAAATTTCCCCGGATAGAATAGTTATTCATATTTTTGCTTTTTAGATTAAGTCATTCATCCATTACCACTTATTAGAAAACCAATCATTCATCCACCCCCATTTTATTCATCATTGGGAAACTGGTTCCATTATCTCCAGACGGAGCCACCGTACCAAACGGAAAAGGAGCTGCATTAAGGTCCAAACTGGGTGGTTTTCCCCGATGTTGTTGCAACGATTTTGGAGGCATCAACAGAAGGATAACGAATTGTCACCAAAGTATTATAGTCCATACAAGGTGTTGCAAAAGATTGGTACCATGGCATACAAATTGGAGTTTCCTACAGCTTCTCAACTGCGGCCAGTTTTCCATGTTTCATATTTACAGAAGGTTATAGGCAACAAGCTCCCAGTTCAAACAATATTTCTAGAAATTGATGAGGAAGGAAAAATTATATTGGAACCGGAAGCAGTCACAGAAACAAGAACTTGACAACTATGAAATCGATCCATTTCAAAGTATCTCATCAAGTGGAAGAACTTATCCACTAAAGATTCCACATGGGAGGATGAGATTTTTATACAGAAGCATCCAGAACTACTCAAGCATTGAGGACAACACTTTTTGAAGGAGAGGGGCATGTTAGGTCCCTATAATACTAGTGATGCCCCCATTAATATTGTAAGTGGATATCCCTTATTAATATTGGTGTGCCCCTATTGTCCCCATATTGTTATTATTGTTCCCCATAGAATCTCCCTATTGTTATTTTGTGCCTTTATATTATTATTGTTAGGTCGGCTTGGTTATATTGTGACTCCATAGACTCCTATATATAGAAAGCAGGTTTTGTCATTTGAATCATCATCCTTTGTGTAATGTAAATGAGGTTGCCCCCTCGAAGAGGATGAATTCTAAGGCGTTGAAATATCCTTTCTATCTTTTTGTGAACTGGTTTCATAACACACACTCACACACAATAAATTAGATGCATGTTAAATTCACATAAAAACACATAAAAATCCAAAAATATGCTTTTTTCCTTATTTACTTCTAGAAATAGCATGGTTAGATGTTGTTTACTTCCTTGAGTAGGTAATGACATTTCTTTCGTGGTTTTCATAGTGTTTTTTGTAAAAGTAGAATTAGCTTGTTAATTAGGGTTTACTAGGTTTTGCTTTACATTCCAGTCTTTCTCCTTTCTGTAGTTAGAATAGCATCTATAGAGTAATCTTTCTTTCCTTTCATCACACATAGAGCTTCTTCTGAAATCTATAGAAGTTGGCTTGAGCTCCAAGTGATGTCACGCCGGCTGACCAAGTGACAACCAGCAGTGAGAACTAGTACTTGTGCATATAGCACCGACGCTTCCAAGTTTGTTACAAACTACTGGGTTGATAAAAGTAAAGTTGGTAGCCGAGGAGTTGTGGCATTCTTGTTGTAATACTAACGCTCACCAATTTTTAATCCTTTTTCAAACTGAGATAGATTATTTACGAAAAGGAATACGTTGATCGAACATGGTCAATATGTTCTCTCTTGTATTATTTTACGCTTTTTCGGACTTGAGAGACAAATATATGCAAAATAAGTTTAATTTTTTTCCCCTTTCAAACTCTCTAAGCATGAAAAGGACTAAGTTCTCACTGGCATTGAACTCATTAAAACATCAAATAGTGAAAAACTTTTCCATCATGACAAGAACAAGTTTCACCTTCGTCAGACTCGTTAAAACATCACATAGCGATGGATTCACCCGAAGGGTGGAATTATACTACAAGCATATGTTATCCTCCTCAAGCTTGTTAAAAAATAAGGAGGTACTGGTCAGCAATGACTGGGGAAAATGGGAAAAGGGATAAATCATTTTATGGTAGAAAGTCGCTCTTGAACATGACACTTTCACTTCATCTCCATGAATATTTGGGTTGGGTTATTTGCTTGATGGTTATCATACCTATGGTCTATCACACCATCCATCACTATAGTTTTGGGTCAATGCTGCCAATTCATTCAGTGTCGCCAACATGTTCAAGAGAAGTCACTCAGTAAAACTTCATCCTTTGCAATAGTCATAAACCTTCATTTTCATGACCGTCATTCCCGAACCTTGTGTCAACAGTCACATTTCGTCTCCAAAATTATTGCACTCATTTTGTGTCATTGATGTGGGAAACATCAAGGCCCTCCTGCGATGAGTCATTTCTTGTCGACATCAGCACAATGTCCAAGAAGTTGACTT
>APFE031352186.1:245308-288163 GCA_000404065.3 Pinus taeda | reverse complement strand
TATACAGTTTTTTCCACAGGAATAGTTTATTCACCAGAGACTTAGATTGGTACAAAGTCCCTAACTTGTCCCACAGAGCCTTCGTCGTAGCTTCCCCTGATACATTCAGAAATACTGAATATAAGACACAGAATTGTATTGTGCTCTATGCCTTACGATCCAACTTCTTCCATTCTTCATCGGTCACTCCCATTGGTTTAGTCCCTAGATCTATTACGATCCTCTGATCTTTATCCACCAACAAATCCTCCATCTTTAGTTTCCACAACTCAAAACTCTGACCATTGAACTTCTCAATCTCTATCTTTCCGCTTCCCGCCATCTTCTTTCACCACCAGAATCGATCTCGCAGATCTCCCACTAAATAGGGTCTACCACAGGCCCGAGCGAAACCCCTCAGCAACAAAGGCGTCCACTTGAAGCCAAAACAAACTCTGATACCAAATGTAGGTTTTAACCCTATATAGAAATTACCTGCATACGAATTCTAAATCACATGAAAAATAAAAATGCGAGAGCGTAACACATAAAACACATATACAGAGAGATTTCCCACTAGGATCCCAAAACCGAGACTACCAGCCTGTGATTTTTCATTATATTCCTTTCAATGTTACAATACATATTTATACATGCCGAAGCATCCAATATCATGGACCGAAAACCATCACGTCCAAAAAAACATGTGCAAAAATCATGCACAAAACCATAGGTGGGTCCGCCTAACCTAACATAGGGTCCAAAACCAAAAATTTTCTGGGCGCTGTCCCGGACCCCATAAAGTGGAGTTACGGGTACCCCTCAAACCCCCTGTTAACTATGTGGAAAGAATATAACACAACCCAACAAGAACTTTTGAAAAACATTACAAAAACACAAAATATTGACTTTTCTTCAAAACAGAGTTTTGAAGAACAATCGTAATCCATCAATATGACAATGAATCTTGCAAAGCAAAACATGTGTAGAGCCTCCCTTTGGCTTGCTCACCTTATGGACACTTTAATGACTCAACTTGTGTAGCCCTAGACCTATGATGTATATGACTCTTTACCTATTAAAAGAGGACACATTAGCTGTCATGGACTCTAATAAATGTTGAAGAAAAGACCTAAGCCAGCCAGTACAAGACATGAGGGGAATGAAAAGTAAGGCCCTTTCATCAGGTTATGGCATGCTCCTAAAGGGAATGCAGGTGAATGAGCAGAATGGGACACCTAAAATGACATGCAAGAAAGAGTTTTGATCTCTGATGAAGGGCTAAATAGGCCGACTCTAATACAATGTTCCTTTCCTGGATTGTTCATGTACCTGCTTACCACTCCCACTGCATATGCAATATTAGGCCTTGTGCAAACCATTGCATACATTAAGCTTCCAACTGCTGATGCATATGGAACTTTAGACATATAATCCATGTCTTCTTGGGTCTTGGGCACATTTCCTTACTAAGTTTGAAATGGCTAGCAAAAGGTGTACTAACTAGTTTTGCATTGTGCATATTAAATCTTTTCAACACCGTTTGTATGTACTCATTCTGAGACAATGTTAATTTACGATTTTTCCTGTCTCTAGTTATTCTCATACCAAGGATTTGTTTTGCAGCTCCCAAATCCTTCATTGCAAATGAATTTGCCAATTGTCTTTTGAGCACATTTATTTCCTACATGTTAGACCCTGCAACAAGCATGTCATCTACATACAATAACAATATAATATAACTGCCATCATTTTGCTTTTCAGATAAACACAATGATCAGAGTGACATCTAGTATAACCTTGTTCAGAAATAAACTTGTCAAATTTTAGATACCACTACCTTGGAGCCTATTTTAAGCCATAAAAGCTCTTCTTCAACCTGCACACTAGTTTCTCCTTCCCTTTCACCTCATATCCTTGTGGCTGCTGCATATATATCTCTTCCTCCAAATCCCCATGGAGAAAGGATGTCTTTACATCTAACTACTCAAGATGCAAATCTTCAACTGCTACTAGACTTAAAATACTTCTGATTGAAGTCATTTTAACAACAGGAGAAAATATTTCATCAAAATCAATACCTTCCTTCTGTGCAAACCCCTTCACCACAAGTATAGCTTTGTACCTCTGTTCTCCTCCATCTTCTTCCTTCAGCCTGTAAACCCATTTATTCTTCAATGTAGTTTTTCCTGCAGGCAACCTGACTAAATCCCAAGTCTGATTATGCATTAAGGAGTCCATCTCTTCTTCCATGGCTACCTCCCACTTCTTCCTGCTTTCAACCTGCATTGCTTCTTCATAACATTCGGGTTCACCAGAATCAATCAACAATAAATAATATAATGAAGGAGAGTATCGTTCAGGGGTCTACTTATCCTGGTAGATCTTCTAACACCACTTTCAGGTGTTTGGGATTCCTGTTGCTATTGTGGTGGTTGTTTTTATTGTAGTTGTTGATTAGTATTATTTTCAGGCACCTTTAATTTTTCAGTGATTTCATTAAGAATTGCGCATTCCTTGTTTTCTTTTTCCTGTTTCTTTTCCTGCAACTAATTCTTATACAAGACCTTTTCATTGAATATTACATCTCTGCTCCTAATGATTTTGTGATTTCATAATCATATAAGCGATAACCAAAATCATTAACACCATATCCAATAAAGGTACATTTCTTTGACTTTGCTTCAAGCTTTGTTCTATTTTCTTTATCAATATGGACAAAGGCCTCACAACCAAAAGGCTTTAAATAGAGTAGTTTACCTTTTTACCTGTCCATGCTTCCTCTGGAACACCACCATCCAAGGAACTTGAAGGCCCTCTGTTTATTAGATAAACAACAGTATCTACAGCATCTGTCCAAAACTGTAAAGGCAATCCTGCATGCAATCTCATGCACCTTGCACGCTCCATGATTGTCCTGTTCATCCTTTCTGACACACCATTTTCTTGTGGTGTTCTTGGAACTGTCTTCTCTCTGCTAATTCCATGCTCTGAACAGTACCTATCAAACCCTCTGCTGCAATATTCACCTCCATTGTCTGATCTAAGACACTTCAATTTCTTTCCTGTCTCAATCTCAACCAAAGCTTTCCATTTCTTGAAAGTATCAAATACAGATTTATTCTTAATACAATAAATCCAGGTTTTTCTAGTTGCATCATCAATAAAAGTAACATAATAATGAGAGCCACCGAGAGATGATAGTTGAGAAAGTCCCTATACATCTATATGAACAAGCTCTATTTTTTCACTCTTCTTTTCTTTCCCAACTCTAATAAATTTGACTCTCTTTTGTTTTCCATAAATGCAATTCTCATAGAAGTCCAAATCAACATTCTTCAAACCCAGAAACAAATTCCTTGAGTGAAGAATCTTCATCCCTTTTTCACTCATATGTTCGAGCCTATGATGCCATAATGCTACATCTACTCCTTTGGAAGTTAAAGCATTAACAGAGTTAGAAATTCCATTGCATAAATATAATGTACCAACCTTTTCACCTTTTGCTATTGTCAGGGCTCCTTTGGTGACCTTCCAAGCTTTATCTATGAAAGTTGTCCCACAACCTTCACCACCTAACTACCCTGTTGAAATCAGATTTTTCTTTAGATCTGGAACGTGTCGTACCTCCTTTAGTAGCCATTGGTTTCCATTCTACTGTTTTACAGGAACCTTACACATTCCAACAATTTGACAGGGTTTATCATCACCAAAACAGACTTGTCCAAAACCTCCTTGAACATAGTCATGAAAATATTTCTTATCAGGTGTGGCATGGAATGAGGCCCCTGAATCTACCACCCAGAAATCAGTAATATTTTCGAAAGAAAGAATCAAAGCATCTTGTAACACCTCACCTATCACATTTGCTTCATGATTGTTTTCTTTCTATGTATCTCCTTCTTTTCCCTTCTGAGATCTACAATATTTCTTTAGGTGTCCTTTCTTTCTGCATTTCCAGCACACTCTCCCCGATCCGGACTTGGATCTGCCTTTCCTTGATTTATTGTGATATCCTGAGCTCTTTCCTCTTTCCATTTTTCTTCCCCTAGACTTTGCACTCAAAGCATTACCCGATGTCTCACTGGAGCTTTTCTGTCGCATTTCCTCACTTAGGATAGCACCAACAACATCATCAAACTTTAAAGTAATAGATCCAGAAACATAGTTACTAATGGCCATTACTAAACCATTCCAACTTTCTGGCAATGAGCGCAAGAATAACAGAGCTCTAACTTCACATCAAATTTTACTCCTACAGAAGATAACTTACTTGTAATAGTATTAAAATCATTTAAATGGTCTACAACAGATCCACCTTCTGACATCTTCATATTAAATAATCGTTTCATAAGAAATACCTTGTTTGAGGCCGAGGGTTTTTCATATATTTTCTCCAACACCTTAATCAAACCATCTGTTGTTGTTTCCTTCAAAATGTTGAAGGCGACTGACATTGTGAGGCACAACCGTACTGTTCCAAGTGCCTTTCTATCGATAAGGTTCCATTCTTCATCTGTCATACCCATCGGCATCTTTGTTTTTCTGCCCAATGGTAGGTAAAAATCTTTCTGACACAGATAATCTTCCATCTTCATCTTCCATAGCGAGAAGTTTTTGCCGTTAAATTTCTCGACCCTAAAATTACCATCTTCTGGCATTGCTCCCACTCGAACGAGGAACTCTTCTTTCCTGCGAGTTTATCATCCAAATAGACCTTCAGCTCTAATACCAGTTGTTAGAAAATTATATATTATAGAGCAATGGAACACATAGAATATTGCAAAAATTTAAACACAGAAAACACATAAAACTAGAGAGACACAGATATATGTGGTTCACCCAGTTTGGGCTACATCCACCCCGAATAGCTAGTCCTTCCTTTTTATTATCTAGCAAAATAAAGAGACACAACATACAGTAGATCTGCTGTAATATCCTCTATTTTCTCTCACAGTCTCACCTCTCTGTTTCTCGCTCGGAGAATACACATATATTACACGGCCTCAATACAATGCCCTCATACAAAGAGATGGGTTGCCTTCTAGGGAAAAAAACCCTAAACTAAACATAAGTTCTGCCGTCAGATCATCTGCCTAATGAACAGCTCAGATTGACTAGAAATTACTACACTTTTACAAGGAAATTTTACATCTGTTTTTAGCTTCAGGGGCGCTACCCCCGAAACCCCCGTCGGGGGACCGTTGGCCCCCGGACCCCCCAGCCAGGGGGGATTGGCCCCCCCGAACCCCCGCAATGGGGATGTGGAGTATCAAGGAAGGTATGTTCTGATGATTATTTTAGTATCTTTTCACTAGAACTTAAAAGCCTTTTGCATTAGGAATTTAGATAATGATCAGGATTTATAACGAAACATGAGAGATTAATGAGAAACACCGATAATTGTCATTTCTATGTGCAGGAGGGAGGAAAAAGGGAAGGTGGCCATTCCAAAGGTAAAGACAAGAAGGAGCTAACTGTTGTCCCTTTGACGGGAGACCACAAGCAAACCAGATCAAAACAGATCAACCCAAGAAAGGACGCGAAGATGTCAGCACGAGGTAGAAAAGGAAAGAAGTGACGCAGTATTAATGATTCTGTGAATCCCTCAGGATCTTAGATCCTAAGGGATCGCTATTTTATCTATTTTTTGTATCTAGATATCTCTGCCATATTTCTTATATAAGGGATAGCACTATTGTCTAGAAAAAGAGACGGTTTTTATGTAATTTCTTTAAGGAAGATCGGAACTGTGATCTTTATGTTCTGTTGAAGACTTGAGTTCCTGTAATTTTATTTTATGCTTTAATACAGACTTGGTTACTCTTTTATCTTTGAGCCTGGATCAATCTTAAGCGGTGTACCCCTGGAGGCTAAGGGCCCGGCCCTAGAGGACACTTGCTCTTGTACCATTACGCGTGGTTTCTGTGTGGTTTGTTCATAGTCATAATTTGGTAATATGTTGTGTTTTAAGAACATTATATTACATACTCTGTTTTGTTTAACTCGTTTCATGTTCCTATAAACCAAAGCTTTATATTGACGCTGTGTCATGTTACCAATCCTTTAAGTGTTGATTAATCTCTACAGGATACTGTCACTCCATCACAGAGTTCATTACGATTGTGTTTAGCATTATAACAGTTGTCTGGAAAGGTCTGATTTCATATGATCATTGAATGTTACTATTTTCATCTTGAAATGCAATCGTATGCGTTTATTTAGATCAATAACAGAGGAAGATTAAGCACGGTGTGTTTGTAAGGTTGTAATCGGTAGTGTTTTTCCATAGCATGGGTACATCTTTTAAAACTGAAGGGTTGATGTTTTGATTGGAGTGATTAAATAGAATTACAGCTTGATGAACTTGGTTACTTCTTATTTCAACTGCTGTTCCATTTCTGAATTGTTGTTCCATTTATTTCCTGTTCCATTTCTGAATTGTTGTTCCATTTATTTGCTGTTCCATTTAGTTGTTGTTCCATTTATTTGTTGTTCCATTTATTTGTTGTTCCATTTTAATTGTTGTTCCATTTCCATATTGTTAATTTTCTATTTCTTAAGGATAGTCTCAGGCTGTAGTGAGCATCAGCATTTGCTATTTAGCTCCCAGACCTCTGATCTGCTCCCATCAGCTATGAAAGGGATGGATTATTACTACTGAACCCTTGGCTGATGTGCTATTCTATTTCAATGTTATTTCCTTTACTTGTCGTTTCATTTATATTCATTAAGGACGATCTCAAGCTGTAGTGAGCCCCAGCATCTGCTTCTTAGCTCCCAGACCTCAGATTTATTCTCGTCAGTTATGAAAAGGATGGGTTATCACTACTGAACCTTTGGCTGATGCAACGCTTGGTGTGATTTAACCTTTTGAAGTAGCTAAGTTATAGATACGCATTGATTTAATTTTGTAACTTTTACATAGCTGTACTACAAGCATTACTCTGACAAGTGCTAAGCCTCGGACTAAGACACTCTTTGAAATAACCAGACGTTCCCGGATTGACATATTAATGTGAGGTAACTAGAGATGAAAGAGACCCTTTTTATAGCTCTACATTTTGGCGCCATTTCCGGGGAAAGAGTGTAGCCTTTTGTCTTTTCCAGAGTAGGAACCTGCTAGGGAAGAATTGGGTTTCGAAAATGGAAGGTAAGAACCTACGTGTGGAGCATGTAAAAGCCTTGCTCCTTTGTCTGCTTTCCTGCAGATTTGCTGCTATCTTCTTAAAACTTAGTAGTTAAATTGAGTGCATGACTAAGCAAAAAAAGCCGGAGAAAAATCCCACACCGTTACCAAAGCCAGAAAAAGCTAAGGGGCCGGTGACCCTTGGTCGATCAACATTCATAGACGAAATCTATAAGAAAGCTGAATCTCAGCCTTCAGTAGGACCCAGGAAAGTTATTTCCAAACAGCCTACTAGTTCCCTTCAGGCCACAGGTTCACCATTTGTAGCCTTTGCTGAGGTGCATAGTCAAACTGACGAACAGGAATTTCAAGAAATTGAAAATTCTATTCCAGAACGACTGCAAGAAGGGAATCTCAATAATCTTTGTGAAGGAGAAGGGGAAATAGGGGAAACTGGGGTGCCAAGATCTCCTCCTAGGATAACTCAGCCATTGAATAGCCTAGACAAATGGAGCGTGGTAAAAATTATTATTGAAGAAACCCAATCCCCTCAGATAGAAATCCCAGATAGAGGAAGTGTTATTAAAACTATTCCTGTTAAAGACATTCCTCCTCAACCTAGGAATACCCTCTTAGATATTCCAGAAGGTTATTGGCATATATTTGACCCGATGGCTCATAATCCACCAAACACCCAAACCTCTACCTTACAATACCCCATAGTGGATTCCGCAGCAAATGCCCCTATGAAAGCAATCCCCGTTCAACACATACCTACATTTCACGGACTAACATCAGAGGACCCGAATGCATTTTTATTTGAATTTGATGTACTATGTAGGGGATATGATTACACCACTAACCCCCAAAAACTAAAATTGTTCCCCTCTACTCTGAAAGGGGCTGCTCTAAGATGGTTTATGGGATTAGGTGGTGGGGTTATAAATAACTGGGAACAAATGAAAGAATCCTTTTTAAAAAAATATCAAGACTACTATAGGTCTAGAGAACTAAAAGATGAAATATTTCAAATGATAGCTAGACCAAACGAAACATTAGAAGAATATGTGGAACGTTTCCTGTATAATATACAAAGATCCCCCTATGCATCGCTGCCTTTGCCTGATAACGTGTTGAAAATAACATTAATAAGGGGCATGAAAGAGAAATGGATTGAAACATTAAACATTATGGGGAAAGGGGACATTTATCAGGAAAGTTTTGCTGACATAATTGATCTATGTATCAGGAGTTCGAGAGGTAGTGCACGGATCAAAACAACAAAACATGATCGGTTTGCAAGAGAAAACAAAATTTCATCAAAGGGAGTGACGCGTGTGGAAATTGGAAATTTATTTGAAAATTTTAAAATGATATACTAGGAACACTGACTACACAATTGGACATTTTGCAGGCTAAGCAGAAACAAATGGAGGCAGAACAGAATTTGGCAATCTTCTGCCCTAGGTGCAGGAAGAAGCATAGCCATAAGGAGTGTCCACTAGATACAGTCCAGACATGTGCTATCTGTACAAAGGATCACTCTACAGAAAATTGTCCCTTATTACTTGGACTGAAAGCGGTATATAAGGAAGCAGAAGAAGAACCAGAGGCAGTATATCTACTCAACCAGCGTCGTCAATGGCAGCCGCGACAAAGTGGTATGTTTTCAGACCCAGCTTCTTCTTTTCAGTATCCGCACTACAACACTCAACAATATAATACATGGCAAAGTTAGTTTCAGCCCCCATTTCCAAACTGGACATCACAGTCGTATCCTTCTGCAAACCCATGGCTAAATCAGACAAGCCAATCTGGTTGGTTGAATCCTCCTTATCCCCCACCATACTGGCAAAACAAACCATACCCGCCGCAATGGACTCCCCCCACTTCACAAGGTTCAATCTGGCAGAGACCAACACAACAGCCAGTAGGAAATATTCCTTTCCCTCAACCTACATTGCCAGCTTTACAGTAAAACCCCCAATCTAATCTGAGACCCCAACTCCCAGCCCAGCCCAATCCAAATCCAAATAACAGACCGGTCCAAGCACTCCAAATTTTAGAAACACCAGAACAAGGACCCGATCTGAGGGAGTGCAATGATCTTCAGCTAAGATCTAGGTGTATTATCCAAACAGAGGGAAATAAAACAGTTCAAATTGAAGATCAGTTACCTAGAGAACATCTGTCACAAGAAGAGGATGTAAATAGACAACAAACTCAGAATCAAGCAACTACATCCTCTCCCCCATTCCCAGAACGTTTAGTCATACCTCGACCTATACAACAGCCTAATTTCGACATTCTGGGAGAATTACAAAACTTGTACATAAAAATTCCATTCCTTCAGGCCATTCAAGACATCCCGATATACGCAAAAGCCATTAAAGAATTGTGCATAAAAAGGCCAAGAAGGAATACAATAGATAATCCAAGAGTTCAAGTAGTCGGTAATTTATCTGACTTATTATCAAGAAAGAAAACACCTATTAAATATGAATACCCAGGAAACTCAATAGTAATTGTTCAAATTTATGACCAAACCTTAACCAATGCCTTAGTTGATCTTGGAGCTGCAATCAATATATTGACAACTGCTACTTGCCAAAAGCTAGGTATTACATCTGCAGAACCCACTTCAACTTTGCTAGAATTGGCTGATTAGTCTGTGGTTAGGCCGGAAGGCATACTGCAGGATGTCATGGTCTCGGTTGATTCCTGGGAATACCCAGCTGAATTTCTGATAATAAACCCTAAAACCAAACTAGATGGACCTTCATTGATCTTAGGAAGACCTCGGCTCGCCACCGCTGATGCCTATATCGGCTGTCAGCAAGGGAACATGATCATAACCAAGGGGGAAGATATCAAGAATTTAGCACTATATCCCCCAGCGCGGCCAAGTATGTTATATACTTAGGGGGATAATATGGGGTACCAAGGGAGGTACCCAAAGTAATAATGTAATAATGGGATGGGCCATAGTAATAAATAAGGTGGTTAACCCATATCATGTAAGAGACCACAAGTAGTTAGTAATAATGTAATGGGCCCATGGTATTAGTGGATGGTATGAGGGAACCATGGTAATGATCCATGATATTGCATGTATGAGGCCTATATAGAGGCTAGAGACTCCACATGGAGGATGTCAAGGAATAGTCAAGGATTATTGTATGTACAAGCATATAGCTTGTGGAGTGTTCTCCTTCCTTAAGGAGTGAATGTATGGTGTTGCCCTACCTTAAGGGTTTGATAATAAAGAAACATTTCTATCTTATTTCTTAGGTTTATTTCTATTGTCTTATATTTTCATATCAGAGTTATAACAAGTGGTATCAGAGCACTTTCTTCGGCAAAAAAGTGGAGTATCACAATAGTTAAAACTAATAGGCACCCTGTATCATATCTTACTGACAACATTAGATCTCCATTAACTATACAAGAAGCACTAGAGTTCAAAGACCAAACAGAAGATGATGCCATTAGCAATTTTATTAGTCAAACTGAACTCACATCTCGTACCCAGTGTCATATGATAAAAGTAGCATTTGATAACGAAGTAGAAGAGGAACCTCTGAAAGATGTGCATGATCACGCAATCCCTGTCACTTTAGTTTCACAAAGTAAAATTGTGGAAATTGAACATGGAAAGACCTTAAAAATTAACGCCGACCTCATACCTGAACAAGAAACAAAACTCATCCATATCTTAAAAAAATATAAAAAAGCATTTGCATGGGATTACCCCGATATGAAAGGAATAGATCCTCAATTGTGTACACACCACATCTACATACAAAATGATGCAAGACCTGTTAGACAGCCTCAGAAAATATTAAACCCTCATCTAAAAGAAGTAGTAAAAGCTGAGCTTCAAAAAATTTTAGATGTTAACTTCATCTACCCTATCTCTGATAGTAAATGGGTCTCTCCGCTTGTGGTGGTACCGAAAAAGAATGGGAAATGGAGAATCTGTGTAGACTACAGGGAGCTAAATAAGGCAACGTAGAAAGATCACTTTCCTCTCCCATTCATCGATCAAGTATTGGACACTTTGGTAGGGAAGAAATTCTTTTCTTTTCCCGATGGCTTCAGTGGGTATAACCAAATACAGATTGCCCCTGAAGATCAGGACAAAACTACTTTCACTTGTCCTTGGGGAACATTCGCCTACCGAGTTTTCCCTTTTGGTTTATGTAATGCCCCTGCCACATTCCAAATGGCTATCCTTAGCATTTTTGCAGATCTAATAAATGAAGGACTAGAAGTATATATGGATGACTTTACTCCATACGGAGATGAGTTTGATCCAGCATTAGAGACACTAGAAAAAGTCCTACAACGTTGCATAGCTACCAGGCTTTTTTTAAGCCACGAAAAATGCTACATGATGATGACAGAAGGACTTATTTTAGGACAATATATTTCAGCAGCCGACATTCAAGTAGACCCAGCCAAAATCCAAATACTTTTGCTTATTCCTATTCCTACTACTCAAACATAGGTACGTAGCTTTCTTGGATTCTCTGGTTATTATAGAAGATTTATAGAACATTATTCACGTATTATTGCACCATTGTATGCACTAACTGGTAATATTGATTTCCTTTGGACAGAAAAATGTGAACATGCTTTCAACGATCTGAAAAAGCTCGTATCTACAGCCCCAGTCCTCCAGGGACCAAATTAGGATTTGCCATTCCAGATATCATCTGATGCCTCAGATACAGCCATTGGAGCGGTCCTTGGACAAGGAGGAGGATAGAAAACCATATGCAATTTATTACATTAGCAAAAATCTATCCCCTACTGAATTAAATTATATTGTCACTAAAAATTAATTTCTAGCTGTTATACATGCTATCAATAAATTTAGACATTACATCACTGGATATCCTGTTATCTTGTACATAGATCATTCTACTATAAAATATTTAGCGAATAAGCCTGTCACAAATGGAAAAATAACTAGATGGCTGATTTTATTGCAGGAGTTTGATATTACAATCAAAGATCGACCTGGGAAAGAGAACCCGGTAGCTGATTTCCTCTCAAGAATGCCAAAACCAGTCGATGCAGTAGCAGTTGAAGATCAGTTTCCGGATGAGCATCTCTTTGCTGTTGTTGTTCAAACACCCTGGTATGCTGATGTCACCAATTACCTAGTAGTAGGTAAGTTACCAAATCATCTAACCCCTAATGAGCGAAAACAGATTGTCCAACGAAGTACCAGATTTTCCTGGATTAGGGGCTATTTGTTTCATACAGGGGTAGACATGCAAATCAAGAGATGTGTTCGACAAGATGAAATTTTTTATATATTGATAGCATGCCATGACCAACCATGTGGTAGACATTTTGTTGATCGCAGGACTGCCCATAAAGTATTACACACAGGGTATTATTGGCCCACAATTTTTAAAGATGCAAAGAAATTTGTCCAAGCATGTGACAGTTGCCAGAGAGCGGGACGCCCTAGTCACTCGGATGAGATGCCTTTGAAACCACAGTTAGTCATTGAACCATTTAAGCGTTGGGCTCTTGATTTCGTGGGACCAATCAACCCACCATCAAACCAAAAGACATACATTTTGGTGGCAATAGAATATGTCACTAAGTGGGTTGAAGCAGAGGCCTTGCCCAGAGCTACAGAAGAATATGTTATACAGTTCCTGCTCCATCTATTTGTGCGCTATGGCCTCCCTAGGGAGATAATCACAGATGGAGGGCCACAGTTTGTTGGGAACAGAATAGCGGCAACACTCAACAATTATCATGTTCAGCATAAAATGACCACCCCATATCACCCACAGGCAAATGGGCAAGTAGAAAGCAACAACAAGATAATAGAAACGATTCTAACAAAAACAGTTAAATCACATAGACGTGATTGGGCTGCCAGACTACCAGAAGCACTGTGGGCTTATAGAACACCATGGAGAAGCACCGCTGGTCACTCACCTTGCCAGCTAATGTTTGGAAAACAACCTATCTTTCCTATAGAATTTGAAATCCAGACATTACGAACAGCACAAGAAGTTGGTTTAGACTTAACCGAGGCACAAACTAATCGATTGCAACATATTAATGAGCTGGATGAAATTAGACTCTCTGCACTTCAACAGATTGCCCTGATACAACAGCAGAGAGCTAAATGGCATGATGCTCTCATTAAAAACAGAGTCTTCCATGAAGGAGACTGGGCTCTTTTATATGACTCTAGATTTCAGGACTTCCCCGGGAAACTCCAGACTCGTTGGCTGGGACCATATGAAATTCAGAAAGTGCACGAAAATGGGACCCTTACCATGATTACTATTGATGGTTCTGGATATACCTTCAAGGTAAACGACCATCAAGTCCATCTTTACCACAAACCATTTACTCAGGAATCCTTTTGCCAACAGCTACGCCAAGATTAAGATATGGAGATCTTAGGGGAGGAAGACAAGTCTTCCCCTATAACTCACTAAGAAGTTTATTTTTCTTACAAATTGTATATAACTGTTTGAATTATTCTTGTACATATTTTTGCAACATGTTTTGATTTTTGCTGTTCCTTTTCCAAAAGGAACAACACTTTTGATTTTTTTTGTTCCTTTTCCAAAAGGAACAACACTTTTGATTTTTGTTGTTCCTTTTCCAAACGGAACAACACTTGTGATTTTTGTTGTTCCTTTTCCAAAAGGAACAGCACTTGTGATTTTTGCTGTTCCTTTTCCAAAAGGAACAACACTTTTGATTTTTGTTGTTCCTTTTCCAAAAGGAACAGCACTTGTGATTTTCATTGTTCCTTCTAAAAAAGAACAACATTTGTGTGTTTTTGTCGTTTCCAAAAGGAACAACACTTTTTTATTTATGCCGGTCTCTTTCCAAAAAGAACAAAACTTGTTTGTTTTTGCTGTTCCTTTTCAAAAAGGAATAGCACCGTTGATTTCCACTTTTCCTTTCTCCAAGTGAACAACTGTTGTTGTACCCTTCCTTGAAAAAACACTACTGATATGATTTAAAACATCTTGTTCCTTCTTAAGGATGCTTAGTGCTAATGTTCTTTCGAGTCTTTTGAAATACAACTATCCACTTATGTGATGGAAACAAAAACACAACATACGGAAATCAATAAATCATAAATCGCTATCTTTATAAGTAACTGCCCTGAATTGGTGAAAGGACGCAGGGAAAAGATATGCTTATTTATCATCTTTTGTTGCCATTGTTCTACTAACTCTGTTTCGATTGGTTATCTTTATCATGCTGGTTCTTTTTTTACCTACTTTGATTATCGTTCAACAATAAGATCAAAGGGTCTATACCTTCCTATTGGGATATCAAGACTTCTTCCACCGTTCCTACTCTTAAGGAGTGTTGAAACACCCTTTGTGTATAAACAGGAAAGGTTCTCTTGTAAAAGCAAGAAAAAAGAAGGAAGTAAAACAGGATTTCTAAAAATTGTCAAATTGCAGGATCGGGAGTCTCATTACGAGCTGGCCTACTATGATCATCAGGATGGAAGCGAAGTGGCGTTCCCACTAAGGCCACCACACTTGGGAAATGGTCCAAAAGGTATATCAAAATAAATAATCCTTGGAACAAGAGGTCTCACCATGAGCCGGCCTGCCCACTATTCGCTCCTTCCTCGTGAATGGAATTATGACTAACGGGTTACCAAGCCTGCATAGTGGCCTACAGTTTGACAGTATATAACGCTTCCTGGCATACACAAAGGACTATGGTTCCCCGGGTGAAATAAACAACTCTGCCAGAGTTATGGACACCTGTTGGTAGCAGAGCTCTGTTAATGGTATTGAAGTTGTAACTTTTACACCAATAGGTAAGGAGATTATATCCTCTTGTTTCTTATGACGTGATAATTAATTATATAATTACCTAACCATATAACACATGACTATCTATTATCGCCAATCATTACGGAGCTAGTGACAGTGACCGCATGAGACTCTCTATTTATGGCAAATGTCTAATCCCCGAGCTTCCATCAACTCACCGCAGTCCCTTATGTATTAAAAGCGATCTAACTTTCTACCTCGATTTCAGTAATACGTTGTTTTTGCGGACATGGAATATTTTCATAAGCTATTCCATAAAGGCCTCGTGGTAGAACAGGTGCTTCTCCTTTATTTGACGGCTGGGACAGCCTATCACATTGCGGGGGGGGAGGTAACCTCATCATTCCCCAGAGCACGTGTCAGTCTGTTATTCGAGAAAATTTTGTACTCGAGCACAGCACGACTCAATGATATGATCATTTGTTATTTTTGTTTTCTTCTGCATGAGTTGTTGTTCAAAATTTTTTTCCATTGCATACGCCACTGCATTTGAATTTGAACGAGGAATACGCCACCAGCTTCTCTGTGTTTCAACAAACAACAGTTGTTTCTTTGAGAACTTGCAGAGAAACTATGGGAGGAAGGTCAGTCCGCCGAGAACTACAAACATTAACTGTTTTGGCTGCAGCACGAAGGATCCTGAAGAGAGTAGGATGGTTGACCTATCTCAACCACCTGAAGGAGTCTAATGAAACTATAGCGAAAGAATTTTTACAGAACCTATAGGAAGAATACTCCACAGTAAGAGGAAGGCGAATAGCAGTCACTGATGACATAATAGTAAGAGTCACAAGACTACTGGTCATGGGACTAGTATGGATAGTAAAGAAGGAAAGGCTGCAGAAGATTTTGGAAATCTTTCAGGACGAGGGCCAGAATTTGACAATCCAAGGAAAGGGGGTGCTACCAGCAATGTTAGGATAGCCATGGGCAGAATTGGTGAAAATCATCCAGAGCTACATCACTTGTGAGGGCAGAAAAGACGTGGTAAGACCATGACATCTTAAACTCCTAACTGTCTTAAAACAAAAATGTTCTGTGAATTTGCCTACATTGTTAAATTCACTATTGCATGATGTCGCACGAAGTATGAAAAAGGCACAGCACATAGAATCCGTTGTTAGCCACCACGGATTAATTTGCTTGATAGTGAATTATAGTCTTACCCAGTAGTAGAGCAACTCGGAAGAACTAATTGCTATTATCAATAAAGGGATGGCCACATCTGGATGCCCGAAAAAACAAAAATGAGTTGATAGCACACCCTAGCGTTCAGAGAAATGAAAGCAGGACACTTTCACAGAAGTGCAAGCTGAAAAAACAACATGAAAAACAACCTGAAAAACGACCCGAAAAGCGGAAACATGATGCTAGTACATCTGAACAACCAGAAAAATGTATAAAGTCGACAAGGCTCACAACATTACAAGCAGAGCTAGAGAAACCCCAGGAAGGCATGAGCCAAGCAATAGAAATTGAAGATGAGCAGTCTGCAGAAATAGAAATAGAGGGAGAAAGCAACGAGGAAGCAGAGCAGACTGCAGGGACAGAGACAGAGGAAGAAAACAGCGAGGAAACAGAGCAGTTTGCAGAAACAGAGACAGAAGAAGAAGACGTCGAAGGGGAAGAACAGTCTGTAGAAACAGAAATGAAAGAAGAAGACGTCGAGGGAGAAGAGCAGTTTGCAGAGGCAGAAACAGAACAAGAAGAAGAGGAGGCAGAGCAATCTGTAGAAAGAGAAGAAGAACAGGATGAGCAGACTGAAGAAGAAGGAGACGAGAAGAAAGAAGTTGAGCAGCCTGAGCAAGAGGAAAGAATGGAACAGCAGGAAGGAAGCCCAATACAAGACCCATTAGGGGAAGATGAATTGGCCAAAATTTTGACTAATATGGGCGAATATGGCCAACCCCTGAGTCCATCTATCCTCCCGGCCGTAGAGAAAACCCAGGAATTGCATGCAGAAGAGGTGGGAGTAGAAAAATCGCCCGTTCATAATGAGAAGATAACAGAAAATGTTGAGCAGGAACAACTCATTCCTAGTCAGAAGGCACCATAAGAAAGTCTGGAGGAAATAAGGGCGGAAGAGGAATCAACCCAAGAAATAACAGAGCCAAGCAAGGTTCTTACCCCATAACAGCCACCTCAAGGAGAAAATCAGGAAGCTAGCCACAGTCCAACCCACAGCGAACAACCTGCTGTTATTTCTGAGGAATTGATGGAAATAAGGGAATTACAAAGGGAAAAATGGACATTGTTAAACATAATAGTCAGGCTTCACCAGCAGATTAGGATTCTAAAAGTGAGGCAAAGGGTGAAAGGAGGAAAAGGATTGATCACACCAATAAGATCCCTTAAGGGCAGAAGGCGGAGGACCAGAAGCCCTCCCACTGCTCAAAACCCTGACAGAAGCCAAACTGCTGTTCCAAATGAAGCCGAAAAACAAACTGTTGTTCCAATTGAAGCAAAAGAGCAAACTGCTATTCCATTTGAAAAGGAACAGCAGTGGGCTGGATTTCGTGTTAAAATTGAAAAAGATGATAAGATGGTTCAGACAGAGGCACCAGATTCGGGAGTAATAAGGGTTATGAACTCAAAGCAGCGCAATAAGAAAGTTCAAGTAAAGCTCCTGGTCTCCACAGATGCATGGAAGAAGGACCCAAAACAAGAACCCTTCACCAACATTTGAAGCAGGCCCAACAAGAAGCAAAAAAGCTCAGGGAGAAAACGGTCCCCTGAGAAAAATATGAAGAATTACAGCAACAACTAAGGAACGTCAACCTGTCTGAAAGCCAAGCTTTCGAAGGATGGCGAAAGGAATAAGAGAAAGTTGCCAAGGTAACCCGTAGATTAGATGTAGTTATTAAATAGATGGATACCTTGTGTTCTCTATATAATGATGTCCTAGCATGTAGAGCCCCTGCCAAGAACTATGCCCTATTTCTAATGGAAAGGTACTTACAATTGAAAATGAAGGCTGTTAAGGTAGGTGCTCCCATAGAAATTAACACTATAAATGATTTTATAAATTGCTGTAAACATTATGGGGTAAAAGTGCAAAGGTTATTGTGTGAATTCTATTTGCATAACCTTGTACTAGAACAAGAGACCGAGCTGAACCCTGGTTCTTTTGTTGGAGATATTCAATTGCAAGCATTTATTTCATTTGCAGTCAATCAAATTAAATGGCTTAAAGCCTACAATGCATTTCAGAGACAAGAAAACGGATTAGATCTATGGGTAAGAGCTGAGCCTAGAGACCCAGAATAGTTATGGAGAAGTCATAGAAATCTCATGAGGGCTCCAGGAATAATTGAAGCATTAGGACCCATGCATGAAACAATCATTCGACAGGGGCTTGAATTCTTTTCTTATATTAAAGACCCTGCCGTTGAGGCAGCTAAATTTTGATATTGAGTATCTAATCCGAATATTCAGCTCAGGGAGCCATTTAAGTATGAGAATTTTAAGCTTGCTGCTAACCGATTCCCCCTCTATGGCGAAATTGTTTTGAGGGCAGGGCCATCCTGGTTAGGATATAGGTTCCAGAGTCCAATCATTCGGCATCTTGCACCCGGATACCAAGCCCTGTATGAGATGCCCGAGGGCTAGACAAGCCATTTCTTTGATCATCTAATTTCGCATCATGGATGTAGGCCCCCACACGAGATTCCATCTCCAGCCTACTCCCTCACTGCTTTGCATGTCAACTACAATGTTTTCATGAGGCCATGAAAAAGGGTAAGCTGGGGGGTATGTGGATTATCAAGGAAGGAATGTTCCGTTGATTATTTTAGTATCTTTTCACTAGAACTTAAAAGCCTTTTGCACTAGGAATTTAGATAATGATGAGGATTTATAACGAAACATGAGAGATTAATGATAAACACTGATAATTGTCATTTCTATGTGCAGGAGGGAGGAAAAACGGAAGGTGGCCATTCCAAAGGTAAAGACAAGAAGGAGCTACTTGCTATCCCTTTGACGGGAGACCGCAAGAAAACCAGATCAAAACAGGTCAACCCAGGAAAGGATGCGGAGATGTCAACACGAGGCAGAAAAGGAAAGAAGTGACGCATTATTAACGATTCTGTGAATCCCTCGGGATCTTAGATCCTGAGGGATCGTTATTTTATCTATTTTCTGTATCTAGATATCTCTGCCATCTTTCTTATATAAGGGATAACACTATTGGCTAGAAAAAGAGACGTTTTTATGTAATTTCTTTTAAGGAAGATCAGAACTGTGATCTTTATGTTCTGTTGAAGACTTGAGTTCCTGTAATTTTATTTTATGCTTTAATACAGACTTGGTTACTCTTTTATCTTTGAGCCTAGATCAATCTTAAGCAGTGTACCCCTGGAGGCTAAGGGCCCAGCCCTAGAGGACACTTTCTCTTGTACCATTACGTGTGGTTTCTGTGTGGTTTGTTCATAGTCGTAATCTGGTAATCTACTATGTTTTAAGAACATTATATTACATACTCTGTTATGTTTAACTCGTTTCATGTTCCTGTAAACCAAAGCTTTATATTGATGCTATGTCATGTTACCAATCCTTTAAGTGTTGATTAATCTCTACAGGATACTGTCACTCCATCACAGAGTTCATTACGATTGTGTTTAGCATTATAACAGTTGTCTGGAAAGGTATGATTTCATATGATCATTGAATGTTACTATTTTCATCTTGAAATGCAATCGTATGCGTTTATTTAGATCAATAACAGAGGCAGATTAAGCACAGTGTGTTTCTAAGGTTGTAATCGGTAGTGTTGTTCCATAGCACGGGTACATATTTTAAAACTGAAGGGTTGATTTTTTGATTGAAGTTATTAAATAGAATTACAACTTTATGAACTTGGTTACTGCTTGTTTCAACTGTTGTTCCATTTCTGAATTGCTGTTCCATTTATTTGCTGTTCCATTTCTGAATTGTTGTTCCATTTATTTGTTGTTCTATTTAGTTGTTGTTCCATTTATTTGTTGTTCCATTTTAATTGTTGTTCCATTTCCAGATTGTTAATTTGTTGTTTCTTAAGGACAATCTCAGGATGTAGTGAGCATCAGCATTTGCAATTTAGCTCCCAGACCTCTGATCTGCTCCCATCAGCTATGAAAGGGATGGGTTATTGCTACCAAACCCTTGGCTGATGTGCTATTCTATTTCATTGTTATTTCCTTTACTTTCCGTTTCATTTATATTCATTAAGGATGATCTCAGACTGTAGTGAGCCCCAGCATCTGCTTTCTAGCTCCCAAACCTCAAATTTGTTCTCGTCAGTTATGAAAAGGATGGGTTATCACTACCTAACCTTTGGCTGATGCAACACTTGGTGTGATTTAGCCTTTTGAAGTAGCTAAGTTATAGATACACATTGATTTACTTTTGTAACTTTTACATAGCTGTACTACAAGCATTACTCTGACAAGTGCTAAGCCACAGACTGAGACACTCTTTGAAATAACCAGACATTCCCAGATTGACATATTAATGTGAGGTAACTAGACTTGAAATAGACCCTTTTTATATCTCTACAGGGGACAAGTCCCCCCCGCACCCCCCTACGTGGAGGGTTTTACAAACTTCCTAAGGTATACATCCGGCTGAAACAAAGACCTCTAGATAATCATGCTCCACACCCAACATTTGGGGATGATGGCTTTCCATTTGAAATACAAATATAGAAAAAAGAATGCATCAACAAGTTGAGTTTGGAGATGTTGCACATTGGAGGTACAAGGAGGGTGAGGAAACACACTATTCCTTCATTGTTCAGATGGTTGAGTGGGCATGATGGGTGCTAATGTGGAATAGTGAGATTATTCCCAATAATGGAATGGGATTCTTTTAGTACTGTACAAAATTGTTTGTAACTAGTTACTAAAAGAATCCAATAATGGAAGGGGATTCTTTTAGTACTGTTTGATAGCATGAGGAATTGATAAAAGGGGACCTACCTTGAAAAGTCATAGGAAAATCATGTGTCCCTTCAACCACTTTAGGAGTACATACCTCAGAATAGCACATATCACCTTCCAAAGCTGGAAGTTGGAACAACATTTGAATCAATAGTATTGAGATTTGCCTACCCTTTCTCTTCTACCTTGTCCAGACTTCAAACTGGCCTCCAAATTAGAATCTGTAGACACCAAACTTTCCACAGAATTGTATGAGAGCCAACCCAATGAAATGAGACTTTTCACTATTCAGAAGTGCAACTTCTAGTCTAAAATCCATTTTCCTTGGGAAATCTTAGTGTCTGCAAGAAATATCAGTATTTTCATGAAGATCAACTTCTACCAGCATTTTAACCACTCTCCTATATTTGAAACTAAAAATTTTCTCCAAGGATATAAAATTGACCTATAACATTACTGACCCTTCCAAATTTTTTGAATTCCTCGACATCTCTACAGGGAGCTTAAATCTATTGCAAAGATGTTTGTTCCTCTTTCTAGTGAACAAATTTGGGGCTTTTCATGAATTATGAGATAATTCCAACCCCATAACTATCAGTTTCTTATTTAAAGTTGTACCCAGTAGATTAGAACCCGCTCAAAGAGAATTCCATTCCCATTTCAAAAGAAATTGCAATCAACTTATACCATGCTATTTAATATTTTATGTATTTATTCTCATCCTTGGCCTATGACATAAAGACACATCATGCTACCTTGCATTTTCTATACTAACACTCCTAAACAATAATAAAGTATGCCCAAATCTATCATTTCAAATGACCTATGCAGCTTAGCTTTTGGTTTCTCAATTATCGAAGTTGTTACCTATATTGATGAGAACATCTACAACTGAGGCCATAGTGACAATATCTGTTAGAGTTTTATCTGTGTTGCAATAAAGGTTTTTTTTCTTCAGCAGCACTACAATACATTGCAGTTTCCATTCAATAGAGAAGTGTACCTAGTAGCAGCCTTGGTCTGTGTGCAAATGGGTTGAATTCATAGTAGACTTTATCTGTTGTGTTGAAGGTGTTTTTCCTTCAATAGTACTTCATCTCAACAGATCCTTTCAATCTACACCTTCATCAGATGCATATAGCCTTGGGGTACATGCTACAGATTCCAGTTTTGTTGTGAGGGTATAGAAATGATGAAAGAAGTGCATCGATTTTAGGCATCTTACGGTTGTTGTATGCAAACATGCTTGTATAGTGTTTCCCAGACTTATATAGAGCCATATTTAGTATACTTTTATAGTTTGACTTATATGCTCACTTTTCTTAATTTAGGTGTTTTTCTTAGTACTATTTTATGCACATATTTATCTTTAAGAAAAGTGCACAATAGATAAGGGTTCTATATTTTGAGCAGGGGACACTCTTATAGGTAGGAGGTACTCTATTCTAAGAAGCTTTTGTCATGCATTTTAGGTGCTTTATCCTAGAAATAGTTCCAAGTCCTTACTTCCTTGACAAAGTCCCTGCCAGACAAGACACCAGTGGACAGATTTCCATGTTCCTAAATTTTCCAAAAACCCACTTGAGCATAGCTATATAACCTAAAATCATTTACATTCTAGTCATCTCTTGGCTATGATTTCATAGAGAGAGCCCTCTCTAGTTTTGTAGGGTTAGCTACCAAACTAAAAGCTTGGTATATGGTTACCTCTGTCGATCTCCACATGAGCCTGGGACATTATGGAGGATAACGGAAGGCATGACAACTATGGAGTGCCAAGGTGTTCTAGTGATTGTAAGGTTCCCAACTCATGGACAAGCGTAATGCTAGTTGTGAGGTTATGACTGCCAAGGTGTGTTAGGGAATGGGAGGGCATGCTAACATGTGCTAGATAGTATTAAGACATGTCAAACAAGATAAGATGTGCCAAGTGCTAAGGCATGCCAAGATGTATGAGGGTTCCAAGTCCCTGCCTCCTCTTCTTCCATATGCTATCCACTTATGACATTTCCTTTGTCATATTTGGTCCATTTTCTAGTTATAGGTCATTTATAGGTTATAAATGTATTCAAAGTTTCACTTCTAATTGAGTATTCAACTGAACATATTTATTCTCTTATACATCATGATTTTTCCCTCCACACACTTTTCATAACTTCAATAACCATTAGGTAGGGACCTACAACTTCAATGTTGCTTTGCTTGTTTAGTAAAATATTTCTGAGAATTTAATTTATTTAAAATTGTAGAATTTACAATTTATGAAGTTTCAAGGTCTAATTTTTAAAATTATAATTCCTTAAAGGGTGCTATCTCAATGGAACAACACCTGCTTTACAAGAAGGAGATTGGTGGTTCGATTCCATCGTTCCCTGACATCCATATGGAATGGCGATAATCAACTTTTGGTGATAGAGGCTCTTTTGACCATCATCAATGAGCTTTGGTGACATTTTTCGACCCTCACCAAAAATATGAAATGGTGAAGGTTAACGAATGCCACCATATATCTGCATCAATAGTGATGACCCTTAAAGGTTCGTAACCATAAATATTTGTTGTTGATATGAAATGGTGACGGTCGTTGTTCGTCATTATAGTCATTATTCATGATGGACTTTGAATGTCACCACAACACCTATACTTCTAGCAATGTGGATTTTGGTGACGGTCAATGAACGACACCATATATATGCACCAATAGTGACAACCATTAAAGATCCATCACAATAAATCATTGTTGTTCATATGAAATGGTGACGATCACTATTCATAATTATAATCAATATTTGTGATGGACCTTGAATGTCACCATAACACCTATACTTTTGGAGACGCCACCTTTTGTGACGTTCAATTTTTGGTGACCGAGGCTATGGTCTGTCACCATTGCTCATATGCAATTGTGATGGTCGCTATCCATCATTATAAACCATTATTGGTGACGAACTTTTAATGTCACTACAACACCTGTACTTTTGGTGATGCCACCTTTGGTGATGTTTAGTTTTTGGTGACAGAGGCTATGGTCCATCACCATTTCTCATATGAAATGGTGACAATCGCTATCCATCATTATAAATCATTATTGGTGATTAAATTTGTATGTCACTACAACACCTATACTTTTGGCGACACCACCTTTGGTGACGTTCAGGTTTTGGTGATGAATGCTCTTTTGACCGTCACCAATGAGCTTATGGTGACATTTTTCACCCCTCACCAATGCCATTTTTTTTTGTAGTGAATTAATCCCTTGAAGTAAATTTGTGATATAACCGAAGATGGTGCCCATTTGCAAGCAATGGTGTCCTTGCATTGTCAATGGTTACCAAATTTACAGTCCCATTGTCAAACACTGCATCTACCTCATATGGACCTAGCCATCTGGTGCAGACCTTACCCTTTAGAGTCTTTAAATCTTGAGTCATATAATAGAGCTCAATATCATTTATAGAACTTCTTATTCTTTATGAATCTGTCATTCCACCTATCTCTCTGCTGCTGGATAATATCTATTTGCTGGATAACAACCAACTATTTCTCCTCCAATTCATTGAGCTGGTTCAATCTTTGCCTTTGTGCTGTAGCCAAATCCAAATTGACCTGTAATGTTGTCCTTAGTGTCCTGATTTCAAATTCAATGGGGAATAAAGGGTTCTTCCCTTACACAAGTTCATATGGTGAGAATCCAATGGTATTCCTCCATGTAGTCATGTATGCCCATAACACTTCTGGAAGTTTTTCAGCCCAATTCCTTCAATGAATGGCCACAGTCTTAGTAAGGATCCCCTCAATGACTTTATTAGTGCTTTCTACTTGGCCATTTTCTTATGGATGATAAGTTGTTGTGATTATGTGATGTATTTTATATTTCTTGACCAACTCCTAGATCTTATGAGATGTGAATTCGGGCCCTCTGTCTATGAATATCTCCCTAGGTATGCTAAAACAAACAAAGATGTCTTCAAATAGAAAGTCTAAGACAACTTGCTCTGTGACTCTGGTTAATTACTTCTCCTCAACCCATTTTGTGACATAGTCAGTGCAGACCAAGATGTAGGATCTTTGTCTAGATGAAGGATTAATTGATCCCACAAAATCTAGAGCCCAGTTCTCAAAAGGTTCTAAGATGATTTGGGGTTGTAACGGCATATCATCTGATTGTAGTGGTTGGCCCATCCTTTGAAAACTATCACATCCCTTCACAAACTTCTTGGCATCCTGAAATATTGTTGGCCAATAATACCTATTGAAAGGACATTGTATCGTGTTCATTTGTTTGTGAAGTGTCCTCCACAAGGTTCCTCAATATAGGCTTTAAGGATATCAAAGACCTAATCTTCTCTAACACAACGTCTGATCTAGAATTTTGGTCCAGTGTGATAGAGGTTCCCATCTATCCAGGTATATGTAGCACTTTACCATATGATTTTTCTTTTCTTCTTGGAGGAAAAATATTGTGGTAACTTCCTTACAGCAAGATAATTGGATATATCTGCATACCAAGGTGAGTAAGTGGAAATATAAAAAAGATATTCACCGGGGAAAAAATCCTTAGTGGAAGTGCAATTATCATCAATAGTTAGCCTAGAAAGAAATTCAACTACTATATTATCTTTTCTAGGCTTATTTATAATAGTGATATCAAATTCTTGTACTAGCAATAACCATCGTGTAATCCTACCACTGGTAATTGGCTTATTCATTAAAAAATGAATGGTTGAATGGTCAGTGTGTACAAATAATTGATACCCAGTGATGTAATGTCATAATTTATTGATGGCATGTACGACTGCTAAGAAATCCTTCTTAGTCACTGTGTAGTTGAGCTCAGTCGGGGTTAGATTTTTTCTTATGTAGTAAATAGCATAAGGTTTCTTATCCTCTAGTTGGCCCAAAAAAACACCTACAACAATATCTAATGCATCTATAGCTATGTGAAACGACAGTTACCAATTAGGTCCTCACAAGACTGGAGTTGTTGATACACAACATTTCAACTTTAAGAAGGCCTACTCACACTTCCCTGTCCACAAGAAATCAACATCCTTCATGAGAAAGGAAAATAATGGCGATGCAATCTTTGAAATTTTTTCTATAAATCTCCTCTAATACCTTGCATGCCCCAAGAAACTACATACCTAGTTTTGCATTTTAGGGGTTGGAATTTTTTAAATTACCTCTATTTTTGCAGGGTCTACCTTGATTCTATCAGTAAAAATGTAGTGTCCAAGCATGATCCCTTCGGTCATCATCATGTGACATTTCTAAATGCTCAAAACGACATTAGTTTGTACACACCATTCCAACACTTTTTCCATATTGACTAATATTGTTTCAAAAGCATCTCCATAAGGTGTAAAATCATCCATGAAGATTTCTAAGCAGTCATTCAACAAGTCAAAAAAAATTCCCAGTATTTCCCTTTGAAAGGTTGTTGGCACATCACAAAGCCCAAAAATAAGTACTTTGTATGCATAGGTTCCCCAAGGAAAAGTAATTCTCGTTTTATCTTGGTCTTCTGGGGAAATCTATATCTGATTGTAGCCACTAAATCCGTCCAAAAATGAAAAGAATTTCTTTCCAGAGAGGGTATTGAGGACTTGATCTATAAATGGTAAGGGAAAATGGTCCTTCTAAGTGGCCTTATTGAGTTCTCTATAATCAACACAGACCCTCCACTTTCCATTCTTTTTAGGAATGATGACAAGTAGTGACACCCACTGACTATCAGATATTGGATAAATAAAATTAACACTCAGGAGTTTTTGTAGTTCTTCTTTCACCACCTCCTTTAGTGCTGGGTTCATTCAGCGTTGTGGCTGTCTGACTGGTTTGTAGCCATCCTTCAAATAAATATGGTGAGTGCATAGGTTAGGGTGGATCCCTTTCATATCCATATAGTCCCATGAAAATTCCTTTTTATACTTCTGTAACGACTATAATAGCCATTGTTTTGCTCAGCAATCAGGTTGGGATTGACATTCAAAAACTTTCCAGATTCGATCTCAATTGGACTGCTATCAATATTCAAAGTGGTTCTCATTTGTTCAAAATCTATATCTTCCACATCTTCTTCCTAATTTGCATTCTTAACAAAAGCGACAAAAAGTGAGTTACTAATAAAACCGTTAATGACATCATCTTCTGTCTCATTTTTGAAATATTGGTCTTTCCCCAAAGTGAGGAGTTTCAGGGAAAGATCTGACTCAGGCTCAAATCCATCCCACCAAGGGTTGTACACATCCATATTTGGTTTTAGGGGATAAATATTAAGGTTCTGTGTTGTCTAGCCATCCAAGATCACCATAGATCCCATCCTACAGCCTATAAATGCATCTGCATTGGCCATCCAAGGTCTCCCTAGGATCAAAGGGTGCCCCCCAAATTGGATTTGGGCTGTAAGATAAGAAAATCAGCCGAATACTTGTAGGAAGATATTGTAATCACTATATCCTCTAGCATCCCCTCACGTTTAAATGGGACCTGTCAGATAATTCAAGCACAGTAGGAGTATGTCTAAGTCCCTGTAGCCCAAGAGCGATAAATAGGTCCTATGTCATTGCATTATTGGAAGCCCTAGGATTGATCAATGTGTTAGCTATGGGCTGATCATTAATGTAGACAGTGACTGTAGGATTTCCTGGATCATTGTACTTAGTTAGGAGAGGTTAAGAAGACATTAATTCAGATAATTTTCCCATCACTGGTATGGTGGTAGGGTTTTTAGGCCTCCTCCCAGGTTTCTTGATGCACAAATCTCTCACTGTCTTAGCATAAATGGGTACTTCTTTAAGGGCTTGCAGAAGAGGAATTTGTACATGCAAATTTTTCAACTCCTTAAGAAAATCAAGTTCAGGTTGTGAAGTCATCCTAGGTTTGGCCAATCTCTAAGGATACGGGGGGTCCTACATTACAACAGTTGAATCTATTGTTACAGGTGTATCAACCTTCCTCGAATTGGTTGTTACATCAATAACAATTCTTCAAGGGTTGGATATTACAGATGTAACAACTTCCTCTTTATCAGTTGTTTTAGGTGCAGTAGCTACCTCAGAGCCTCTGACATCCCCTTTGGATGGTTCACATTCCTCCTTTGTAATGATAGGGGAGTTACCTGGGTTAATTACCTTGCTTGATCACAATTATATTTAATTAAGTCTCGTGGGGGTAATAAGGTAGGTTTGGAAGGTCGTCGGAGCCTTGATGCCCTGATCTGCTTTATTTTTTGGGTTTGGGTTAGGTTTCACAAGTAGTTCGGGTCGCACAAGTAGTGGAGGAGCAGGAGCTTGGAGAGGAGGTAATTGCATCTGTTGTTGCATGGGTAGTCCAGGAAAAGTTGAATTCTGAGAATTTCCTCTACAATTTTGGTTCCAAGGATACGGTTGGGATTGAGGATATTGAATAGGAGGAGATGAAGACCATTAGTTCTAGGCTGAAGGAAACTGTGATGAAGGAGGGGTAGAATATTTCCATGGATATTGCTGGGTATTATATGCATTGTTCGACGTTGAAAGAGGAAAAGTCTTGAGACATACCTGGAGGTCGTGGTTGCCATGGCCTCCTTGGTGCGATGAAGTAAGAGGTCTACAACTCCTTGCTTGATTCTGTAAGTACTACCTTTAGTCTAGGAAGCTCTGGACATTTCCCTGTCAAATGCTCCAGCTCGCAGATATTACACAGGATGATGTTGTTGAATTTTCATTCCCTAAAAGGATGTTTCTTCCGACAAGTCAGACAGAACACAGCCAAGGGTGTGTTAGCTTCTTCTTGTGTCTTCTTGATCTACGCTATCATTATCTAGGTAGAGAGAGTACTAGGGATATTGGTCTTCAAATTTTTGAACAAATTCCCTATATCCACTCTGGTTACTCCTACACCTGTAGATTTTTGTATGCGAACAAAGGCATCCCAAATTGTACTCCTCCTTTGGACGATCCTCGAGATCATCTTAGGTAAAACTTTACAATTTTAGCGAATGGCTCTTGCGATAAATCCCCTTTTCCTAATAGGTTCAGGGTGTCAAGGCAGTCATCCCTCATTCCTCTGATAAATATAGTCTTCAAGATTTCCGGGTCTAAATCGTTGTGTTTAGACCTCTACAAATTATAGTGGAACTGTTCCACATAATCTTCCAGGCTTTCATCCTCCTTCTGTGTCATTCTAAATATCTCCGCCCTTAAATCCATGTTCCTGCAATAGTCCTGGTACTTTGATAAGAACATTTCCTTCATATCATTCCACGTTGAAATAGAAGTGGGTTCCAATCCCATGAACCATCTCAAGGCTGCCCCTTTTAAAGTAGTAGGAAATAGCTTTAATTTCTAAGCATATATTGTATAATCATAACTTCTACATAAGACATCAAAATCAAATAGAAAGGTGCCTGGATCTTCCACAGTCATCCCCTGAAAGGATGGTAAGGATGATAGAGGAATGTCTTTCATAGGAGCTTTACCTCTGATATTCTAGATTTGGAACTCAAAGGTGGTGATAGTAGCATCTGTTTTAGCATTGTTGTCATTGTTGTTCCCCGTGACTAGTTCTTCTAACCCTTACTCTGGCAGACGTCCTTCAAACTATTTTTGTGATGGCCCTGAAGATGTGATTAGTGCCTCAAATACCCTTGGGGCTAGTTGTTTTACCACATTACCTGTATTTGGATATTGATAAACCAACAGGGGCTCTTCTGTCTCAGGTGTCCAATGTCCCCCCTCAATTTCCCCATGCCCCTCGGTCCTCAAATTATGGCTACTAGGTTCCCCTTCTTTCTCATGAATTTAATCCTTGGTTTTGGGGGTATGGGCGCTAGCTTTAGAATGATATGGTCACGAGATGGAGAAATTAGAGTTTTATGCTTTCGTTATGGGAGTAAAAACTTTATGTAGCCATGTTTTCCTTGCATTCCTTTAAGAGCCGGAATGTTCTTTTTCTACCTTGGAGATTAGTTCCTCGATGAATGTCTTCCTTCCCAAATATTCACCCTTCCTTTCCTTTTTACGACCCGTCATTCCTATGACTTATTAGAGTGGGGGTGATTTCAGTATCTTTGTAATTCCTACAAGTGCACACATGGAACCTATGTGTATTAAATCACACCCTAAGTGTCTAAGTCTTCGACAGTGGTAAGCCTACCCAAGTATGTTAGAGCGATGCATAGGTTCTTACCTCTCGTCTTACTGCCCAGTGACTGAAGAGCTGAAGACACGCTAACAAAACATCAAAATGTCCTAAGTGTCCTAATAATCACAATGGTGATCCTACCTAGGTATGTTAGAGCGATGCATAGGTTCTTACCTCTCATCTTACCACCCAACAACTGTGGACTAGGAACACTTTATATCAAACAAACAACTTGGATTACTATATCATTAACTACCATCCCGGGAAACGATGCCAAAATGTAGTGTTGTTTTAATCAATCTTAATTGACTGAGACTGCAACATTTAATTGTCAACCCAGGGTAGGTCTTCCTGTTTCAATGGAGTTTGCATTGTTTGTGCTGATTAACTCCAGCCAAGAATAAGAAAATGCATAAAAAAGTAAAGGAGTTGATCTAGATTGTTGAATCAAACCATGCATGTAGACATAAAAACACTCTACAGAATTAAATCACAACTTGCAACTATCAAGGTAAACGCACACCACATAGGAACTAATATCTACTCCAGTTGGTTACTACCATTTTGTTGATTAACTTAGTGTAACAAGATATTATAAATGGAAGTAGCAACGAATGTAATCCATGATTTATACCAAAAAAATGAGAAACCATAAATCAATTAACTAAACTGGAATGTACACTACCTATATCGTTGCAATCCCTGCCAAAGAGGAGGACCCTTCCTCATCAGCAGGGCACAGGAATAACACAAAAGTGACTAATGAATCAGCTGAAGAACAGTAGCAACATCACTATGCTGATTAATATTAAAATAACTCAAAATTGCAAAAACAGAGTAACAATACTTTTCTATATGTCGTGTCCTTGTACATGAAAAATCGAGTTCTTTTATAGTTATTACAACCCGAAATTAGAAACAAATCATTCATGAGAATCTCACAACTCTCATGTTGATAAAAAATAAAATTAGTTACAACCTATTTCTATATACAACTATAGATCAGTTATTATTGCAACTTCTTGAGTCTTGTCACTTTAAAAATAAACAATCCCTACTGCTAACAACTGTTATGTGGAATAGTACCCACATTTTCCATCTTCAGTGCAACAATATTGAGTGGATGGTGGTTCAGGATGACACGACATCACTGGCGATAACACTTTTGGTGTGACAATGGATTCTTGTATCAGCACATGGTGTAACAACATCCAAAATGTAACAACAACTTGTAAAAACATCCAATGTGTAACAACAACCTATAACAACATCCAGGGTGCAACAATGAACAGTTCTACCCTTTTCTGTAGTTAATCCACATTGCCTGTATGATTCATAGCTTTGTTCTCACTAACCATCACCTACAAAGAAGAGATTTCCAAAACTAGCGAAATAATGTGTAGAAAATAGGTAAAAAACCACACCCAACAATGATGGCTAGTTTTAGGGCTTCCAATTTATATTTATGCTCAAAATTTTGAAGGAAATCAACTCCTTTCCACAATGATTGTGGATGCAAAATGTAATTGTAAGATATACAACTAACTTTCTCCTTTGAGGAATGATGATGATATATTCACAAATGTATGTAGCACAAAAATAACTCTTAAATGATTATCTCAAAACTTATAGAGAAGCTTTACACCTTTGCTCTCTTCTCTTGATAGCTCGACCTTCCCTAGGTTGCTTATTTAACTTTGTAGTCCTCCAAACACACAATTTTTTATGCCTTTAATATATTTGTATAGGGCTGTGGTTATAGACACTTATAATTAGGGATATTGGGAGAGCCCTAAATTTGGTAGCCTTTCATCTAGGAGCTTGGCCTTAGGTATTTATGTTTTCCTTAATGCATTGTAACCTTTGTTGACATTCTTATTTCCCTTAGACAAATGAACCAAGATCTGATACCATGTTGAGAAATCAATGGAATTATATAGATTAGGTTATTTAGGTAGATTTCTCTTGGAGTTTGACATTTTCTTATGATTTTTGTTTTCTTCTTATGATTTCTTCTTTCAATTTATTATGTTCCTTTCATCAAGACAAATTCCAAACAAAGAAGATCACAACAATGGAAACATGGTGTAGGCACTCAACCCCTATCTAGGGGAGTACCTGCTCCAACTCTTACACTAGAAAATTCAAATCGAGATTGACCAAGACCTTAGACTAGACCAAATAACCTTCCTCCTCCACCAATTCAGCCCTCAAATTGTTCTTCCAAACATAAAATATTAATTGCAGCAACACTTCATCAATACTACATCAATATTGCATCAAAGACATAATTTCGGTCCTACTACTTTAGAATTTCGGCCCAGCTTCAAGACTACAACTTCGTCCTTTTTGCATCTTCGGCTCCTTTGCACATGTGAGACAAAGAGAGAGAAAATTTGACCTCTTTTGCTTGATAAAGACTCCCTTCTCCTTCACTATGTTTTCCTCCTCCATCCTTGACTTCAACACCCTTTTACTGCTTCTACCTACTTCGGATCAAACTACTTAGTTGGTGCTTCAAATGAGGTTGAATAATTGCCAATATATAGTGAATGTATGAGGTCATATTCCCTTGATGAGGCCATACAATCTTTAACCGGTTATGCTTCCACCCATCTGGTTAGATATTTCGTCGTAGTGATAATATAGCATGCATCCGTTTTCTTTCCCAGGGAATGAATTGGGCCAACAAAAATCAATAACCCACTTCTTAAAGGGATGCAAAGATAATTGAGGATGTAGTGGTAACTCATCTCTTCGTGATGGTCTTCCATTTCTTTCACATGCATTGTACGCCGTACAATATGCCTTGGAATCCTTATGCAATGTTGGCCACCATAGACTTGCATGCAAAATATTCTGCATAGCTACCTTTCCTGCATAATGGCCTCCTGCAGCTCCCCTATGAGCTTCAAGGAGAATGTTATCTCGCTCAAAGTATGGCACATATTTTTGCAATATTTCGTCTACACACATTTTATACAAATATCCCATAATAATGGAAAAATTGGCTGTGCGTACTACTAATTCCTTCTTCTGTTGACTTGTATATCCTTTCGGTGCCATGCCCACAGTCAAGAAGTGAATAATGTCTGCAAAATGGTCATCTGCTACGCGCATCGTAAAGAGTTGCACATCTAGAAACCCTTCCTCCATATTATTAGGCTCCTCTCCTATTTTGATCCACGACAAATGGTTAGGTCCCGCATTTAACCTCCCTGGCTTCACAATGACTTCAAATTCATACTCCTGAAATAATAGAAACCATCTACAGATCTTCCCCCCCAACAAAGACTTGTTGACCAAGTATTTCAAGGAAGAATGATCTGTGTACATCTTGAAATTCCCTCCTAATATATAATGTGTGAATTTTTTTAGTGCATACACCATGGCCAATCCTTCGTGCTCAGTTGTTGAATAATTTTTCTCGGCCTTCAATAACTTCCTACTTACGAAGGCTATAGGATGGCCCATTTCTCCTTCACTGGTCTACATTAAAACTACACCCAATGCAATGCAAGAGGCATCCACATGCACATGAAACTCCCTTTTCCAATCAGGGAATACCAAGCTCGACGTAGTGACCATCTTTTCTTTTAACACATCTAAGTTGCACTGGCATTCTTCATCCCACAAGAATGTTGTGTCCTTCTTTAGCAGTTTATCCATGGGCGGAGTGATTTGAGGATAAGCTTTGATAAATTTTATATAGTATCCTATATGTCCCAATCTCGTGCGCAGCTGCTTGATGTTCCTAGGGCCCTCCAAATTCACAATTGCCACGATCTTTGTAGGGTCCATCATCAATCCTTTCTTGTACACAACATGACCCAACAAGATCCCAAAAGGAACACAATATATGCATTTTTTCAAATTTAGTGCAATCTGGTATCTGCGACATGTATCCAACATCAGGTGCAGACTTGCTACATGGCACTTCACTAATCCAGACACCATCTAGTCATCAAAGTATACTTCTAGAAACTTATGAATGAACTCTTTGAACGTTGCTATGACTGCGCGAGAAAATATTGGAGGCGCATTATTGAGTCCAAATGGCATCACAGTGTACTGAAAACAACCCCACTCCATCACGAAGGTCATTTTTCTCCTATCCTCAGGTGCAATATTGATCTAATGATACCCGAAAAACCCGTTAGTAAAGGAATAGGCATCCTGCTCTCCAACATTTTCTAACACTTGATCTATAAATGGCATTGGAAATGGGTTGTGAACACACGCATCATTAAGCTTCCACAGATCTACACAAATCCTTATTTCACCTTTTTGTTTCTTCTCCTAAATCACCATCGAGCTCACCCAATCAAATTATTCAACAGCTTCTATGATGCTTGCCTCCAGCGTATTATCCAAAACTTGGAAAACTTTTTCCTTGTATTTAGGATTAAGGAAATACAACCTCTATTTAATAGGCTTTGTGTTCGGCTTCAGAGTGATCTTCATAACACCCAAATCGACAGTTATGCCCTTCATATTTGAAAACTTAGTGGGGAAGATATCCTAGTATTCACGGAGTAACTCAACAACTTTATCCATAGTAGCGTCCTCTTAATAATCTCCAATTTTTGTGAACTTTGGTTCTTCTTCATTGCCAATGATTACTTTCTTTGTCTTCAAAGGTGCATATATGTCCAGGTTTTCTATTTTGGGGCATTCGACTTCGCGATGCCCTTATGCCTCTGGAATATTAATGTTTCTCATATCTTCATCTTCCTCTTCAGCGGTTATTTTATAGCATTCTAATGCATGGCGAAGCTGGGTGCTCCAATCTGGTTGGATCCATTCCATAGGTTCCTTCGGTATTCTGAAGATAACCACCTTAATCTCTTGTAGCACTTTATTAATGCTTATGAAGCCATCTTCAAAGCTGAAGGTCAATAAGAACCCTTCCTTCAAAATATCCCATTCCGCGGTGCCCTGGGGGAGCTTCGTTTCTAGATACCAGTTCATGGGAATTTCATCCAAGGTATGGAAAATTATGTGTACCCACATTGGCTGTGGTTCTATTCCCCATTCTTTAGTCCATTTCGCTAGATGATTGCGTGGATCTTCCCTCCCATTATATTTCTCAGCCATCCTGATGTTAGCACACCCAAATTGTAACCTCATCATTCTTCAATAATCTCACCATCCAGCAAAACTATCCTTATATGTATCCCACCATTATGCAGGCATAGTGCATAGTGCCAACTCTAATGCTTGGAAGTGGTGATCCTCAGGGACTTCACACTCAAATTCATCGAAAAACAAATCTACATAAGTTAAGCCATCATAATAGGGTAATTTCCTTACTTCTGATGAAACACAATGTAGCGACTTCGTCATCATATTGCATCATAATGTAGACACTTCGTGCAATCGATTCTACTAGTTCTCTAATTCTTCATCAAAATCAGAGGTGCAGGAACTCTCCCGGTCCCAGGAAATCCATCCATCGATCGTCAGATTGACCTAGTCCTGGTCCCACATTGTTATCTTGTAAATCTAATCCAACTCATCATTAATTTTGTCATAATCATGGATTAGTTCAGTATAGTGCACCCCTTTTGTAGGATCGAGTGATAGTATAAACTGCATCAACTATTTTTCAAACAAAATTGTCCTTTTCTTCAAATTAATGACCCCATTCATGTCAATAGTGCAGTCAATTCCCAAGAGCGCGGGGTATGGGTTACTGTCGTCAATGATTTATATAACCTCAAAGTCGGCCATTGTGCTCGCACTTACTATATTAATTATTACTCCATATAACCGTCCCTTGGGGATGATTTTCTGTTGGTTCACCATCCTAAGCTAGATCAGAGACCACTTCTGCGTGGGTCTCCCCATCCTTTCCCATGTTTATTTCGATAATATGTTCACATCAGACCCTAGATCCAAAATGACCTGGTCCATCTCATAATCACCTATCTGCGCGGTGAGCCTCTTCTCGCACCCTATTCATGCCTAATGTTTGCCAGTTTTTCTGACCATCTAGTGTCCATTAGGGACTTTCTCTTTGTTGGCGCATTTATTTATTAATCCTTGTAGGCCTTCCATAGCTTTTCTATCGTGCAACAATTTTATGCAAGTATCCAAAAACATAGTAAGTACAAAGGGATCAACCTTTGCAGGTGTGACGATTTCTTGTGTCTTTTCCTAGCTCCCTGAGGTGGAGGCCTGAACGAAGCTCTTCTTGGTTCCCATAAAAATTTCCTTAACGCGATCCAGGTCAAAGGTATATTCTTTCTTTGGTGCTTTGCGGAAACATCCTCCTTCTTCAAGTTGTTTACCCTTATCAGTGGCAGTCGTTATTCCACTTCTTAGCACAATGTTAATGCTTTGATCTTCTTCGTGGGGCTCAACCCTCATCATCTATATATTTTATGTAGGTTGTTGAGGTTGTGTTTTCTTGTCTTGAATTTTAGCTATTAGTACTGGGAATTCTTCGATATTATGGTCAAACTATCTGCAGTATTGACAAGACGAGTGTGTAGGATTCTAGCACTCTCTCGCATAGTACCCAAGCTTTCTGCAATTGTAGCAGATAACCTGACTATGGCCTCTACGAGGTCCTTCTCCTCCTCGGTCCCATCCTCGACCCTGGTAAATTCTGCACGCTCCTCCAGTGCCATGATCTAGAGGCTGAGTTTTTGCTTGCATCCAGTATGTAGGTGCCCTTTCCATCATTAGTTGGTAGCTTTGACAGTGGCACTCATCATGGCCCACATATTTGCAGAAGTTACAAAACAACTGCTAGGGTGTTTGGACGAAATTTTGAAGTAAATGGCAATTATTTGTTGCATGTTGTCTAGTAACTTGACAAATAACACACCATAACAGAGCCCCCACACTTGGCCCTACTGGGGCTTCTGGCTTCAAGGGAATTGGCCCCCCTACTGTAATGTAATTCGCATACACTTGATAGTGGTCTTTATCGTTCCCCTGTCCCTTGCGCTTCAACCACAAAATTTCTACACGCACTTATGGTTTAGTCTCCTTATCTTTCTTGAAACTCTGTAATTCTAGGTGTAAGCTAGCTAATTGTGAGTGTATCTGTTGTACACCCAGGTTCGTATCCTAAGTAGGTGATGCATGCAACCTCATCACGATTTCCAAGGCTTCTGCCTGTTTTTCTATCTTCTCCTATGATAGAGAAATTCTTAAGTGGGGCAAGAGTGACGCTATAAACCATTCATGATGATGGCTATATGTGATCTACATGTTAGCTGCTCTGATCTGGCACTTCAACCTCTGATCAAATTCCCAGGGCATCTCATCCACCCTCATCATGATTGCTTTAAATCCAATTACTGACTGTGAGTCAAACTTAGGCTTACTAAACTCTTTGTTTAAATCTTCCTTAGTCTCTGCAAGCGTTGCAAGAGGAATATTAGAAAAATACTCAATGTACCAAGTTAGCACACGAACTTGCAAAGAGGTGACCAACTATCCATTCTTTATATTGTCATCAGTAATCTATTATGTTGTCCATACAACATTCGCAACAAACCAGAATTGCTCTGCATCTTCACTTCCTATTCCTTTGAAAATTGACATCTTGATTGCGTTTTCCATGTTGAATGGTGATGGTGGAAGTGGCGGTGTGGGTGAAGGTGTATGTAGTGGAGGTGGGGGTGGAGGTCGAGTGGAAGGATGATTTTCTTAAGGAATACCTAGAGGATTAGCTGAACAACACTTTGCAGCATAATATATCCCACCCCTTCATCGTCACGTGAAGGAGGTCCAATCAATGGAATATATTATGGTCCTGATCCTTCATGATTTCTAAAGAATCATCCACTTCGCATAGCTTCGAACATCAAGGTAATGGCATCACCCATTTTTCACATAATAAGATTTTAATCCAAGTATTCAATGATCTTAAATACTTATCTCACAGTCCTTTGAAAAATTGTCGCTCCGCTTCGCTACAATTGACTGAGGTATGAACTACAAATTTTGTAACAAATCCTCCTAGAATTTGATTGACCCAATGATCAACATCTCACATGATCTTGTTTTCAGAAGCTTCTAATTGTCACATTAATTCTGGAGTCCACACTACAGGATTAGCGAGCTTCCACCTTCCTTGACTGGCTGTCAATTTACCTAATCACTCATACAGTTCAATGGGGAAAGTGCAGAAGAAGATCTTGTGTATCTCCATCTACAGATACATGTTCAACCACTCTTCTTTTGACATGCAAGGATTCCTGGTTTCCTGCATCGTGAACTCGTGAATCTTCTGATCTAACCACTTTTCAATTTCTTTCTTATTCAGATTCCAATGATGCAAAATCACACCTCTTTCAAGTAGATCCCAATCCTGACAACATAACCATTTGTTGGCTTAGGGGGTCCTGACCCAAGTTCAGAGTTAGTTACGTCAACAAACAAAACCCTACACTACTGGTCCTTTCATCAATAACCCATGTAGTAGGCTTCAGTCTCACTCGAAGCAGTATGGGGGGATGCAAGAATAAAGTTTTTGCATCTAGAGACTAGTGTGATGTCTTTCAGTGCCTTAGATCTGCCTTCACAAATATCGATAAAATATTAGGGCTTGTTGTTGCAAATCTGTAGAACATCCTTCAGACCTTCATAAAGGTCTATGATTATTCCTTGCAGACCTTGAACCATCAATTTTCCTACTTACGTGCATCATAGCGCAGTCCTAAATTATTGTTCATGTAGATTTCCTTAAGTCATTAGTAAACATAAGAGAGATCACCAGAGTCCATGCAAAAGTATTTGAGCATACATTGCATACATTATTAAGAAATTTAAGAGAATCGTGTAAAATTCAATCAATATATCATAAAACAAATCATTCATTAGCAGTATATAAAATTAACAGAGACAAACAAAATACTCAGGAATTCTTTGGAAAACTATCTTTATTGATTTTCAATTCAAGGTTATAGACTCAAACTTCCCTACACACACAGCTACAGGAGTCTGCGCATGCGGTTGCAGACCCTTCCTAGGCCTCCATGCACTCAGCTACAGAGCCTTTCCTTCCCTATCTAAGTCCAAGAAGCAGATCTTTCCTGCCCCAACTCCTTCCCTAGACTCTTTAATCACCCAATTCTCCATCTCTTCTCCGTCTTGTTTCTCTCTACTATTTCTAATTTTTACTTTCTAAGACACGCCTATTTATAAACTTTTCATACAGTTCCATGGTCCGAGGACCATGGGTGAATCTCAAAACTAACTCAAACTTTACATAAAATAAGGGGCTAATCCCCTTTGACTCCTATTCATCTACGCGCTCCTCATCCACAAATCATGGAGACTTTACATTATTTACAAAATTGTTCCAAAATTTGGTTATCTTAACCATAAACTAACCCAGGGGACCCCATCCCAACACCCCCCATGTGAAGGAGTAATGGGAAACCTATTGTGAGCAGAGGGACAAGAGGGAACCCTCATTACTTTCAACCACACCCATTTGGAATTCTTTCTAAGACGCCATAAAGGAACAATATTACTTGGTTGGGAGCTATGGCAGAAAGTACATACAATGGATTACACTATGACAACAAAGGGATCAAGATGTGCATGAGATGACAAAAATTTTCCATACCCTACACACAAAGTTGGGTGTCAAATATTCAGAGAAAAATTGGTGATCAATTACCATTTTTTCATACACAAATACGTTTAGGAGGAAATGGAGTTCCTGGAAATATCCTCTCTTGGTGCATCATACCAATATTCTTCCAAGATTGAGGAGAAGTTCAACCAGAGGAAGTGATTCTTTGGATCTGCGAACCCAGTGCGGAGCAAAGGCACCCCCAAGCCGTAGAGTAAAATGAAAATCCAGGTTGTGACCCCCTAGGATAACTCCTCGAAGCCACAAGCCAAGAATAAAGGGAAGGCGAAGAAGGACAACAATAGGTGGTGTCAGTTCCATAAAACTCCCACTCACAACGTAAATGAATGTCATGCAAGGCAAGCACCAGTGGCTGAGCTAAAAGACTTAGAGATGAACACAAGATTTGATTATGAGTCAGAACCCAACAAGTGAACAAAGAAGGGGAGGCAGATCATTTGATCTTCATAAATGTATTTGAGTCATTCTTTAATGTACTTACCAAAAGAATGAATTTGTTTTTTATTATTATTGCTACAATGACTTATTAAAGGATTGGTTTCATGTTTGGGTCATATTTTAATAGTCAAAGTCCCCATTATGGACTCCTAGGTTCTATATTGACTCATTAGAGTCATTGTACATTTTATGCGACCCTTCTTGGGCTTTTGAATCATGTAAAAAATGTTTATTATTGAGTCAAATAAGGTATTTTACACCTCCACACCAACTCGACCTCAAGGAGATCAAGTCAGCCTCAAACTCGGATATTCAACATCACCTAAAGCATATATATACAAGAAATTCAAGTTCATTTGGAGGTATATCTCTCATAAGTTCGATATCCAAGTGAAGGAGGTAGAAAAAGTGAGAAATTCCAAGAAGAGAAGAAGAATTATTGGAAGGATCAAGGTTGAAGGTTTTGGGCTATCTCTTTCTCTCTCTTATGCAAATTTACTTGGCCAGCTGTTGGATAGAAGTTATACTACTGGAAGTGTTGAAATTCTAAAAGTGTTGGGTTGAAGCTTCTTATATTTGAAGGTTGAAATTCTGGATTTGGTGGGTCGAAGTGTTACTACTGCAAGGTAAAATATCTAAGTCGAAGTTGCTAGAAGGAGAGGTTGACTTGGTGGTTGGAGGAGGTCTATGTCTAGGTTGAAGAGTCTTGGATTATCTCAAGAAAACTACTGAAGGAAGATATTTTGACTGGGTTTTCCACTAGGTAGGTGTTTTTCCCTGGAATAGTGCCTACATCTTATGTCCCATGTTTTTGTGATCTTCATACACACATAATTTGGTAATTTCTTGATGAAAGATAATATAACAAAGAACTAAAATAAGCCAACTTAATTTACAAGTAATTTCAAGAAAGAGAAATCTAACCTTCATTCTACTAGCATTGATTTCTCAACATGGTATCAAAGCTAAGGTCAAGGAAGATCGAAGATCACTCTGTTGGCTCAAAGGAAATGGTTACTCCCTCTATGATAAGCTATATTAATATGGAAATCAATACTCCAGGAAGCTGGATCAATAAGATATTCTGCTATTTATTCGACAAGGTCAAAATTCAAGGGTTCTTAGCTACACATACATGTTCACTTAATGATGATAATGCATGAATTATTGATAGTGGAGCATCAAGGCATATGGCAGGGGAGAGTAAACAACTTCACACTCTATCAAAGGAACCATATTCTCATGCAGTGGAATTGGGAGACAATAAAGCTATGTTGTTAGAGGCATGGGATCAACATCTTTGAAGTTGGAGAATGGAGCTAAGCTACATCTCAATAATATATTATAGGTTCCAAGGTTGCAAAAGAATTTTCTTTCAATTTATTGCTTAGAAGATAAAGGGGATAAATTTTATTTTATTGATGCAAAGGTTTTGGTTTGGGGAAACAATTTAAGTATTGATAAAGCTAGGGTTATAGGAGTTTGTGAAGGAAGCTTATATAGAGTCATAACACCATCTCATCAAGCTCTAGTTCATATGGAAATCAATCCCATTGAGCTATGTCATAGAAGATATGATCATCTACACTACAATTTCATTCCCACTCTTAATCAATTGGTTCATGGAATCCCCAATGTCAAATATGATCGTGAAGGAGTTTACAAGGGATGTTGTTTGGGTAAACATACAAGAAATCCATCTACAAATAGTGAAACGAGGTCTAAGGAAATATTAGACCTCATTCATTCTGATGTGTGTGGGCCTATGTCTGACAAATCACTTGGATGCCATATCTAATATGTAACATTCATTTATGATCACTCTAGAAAGACATGTCTCTCTACCTTCTCAAGAAAAATGATGAAGTATTAGGAAATTTGAGTATAGATCTGAAGTGGAAACCCTAACCGAAAGAAAAATAAATACTTTGAGATCCGACAATGGTGGGCAATACGCTTCTAAATAATTGATTGCATATTGTAAATAAACATGAATTAAGAGGAAGCTCAGTGTTCCCTACTATCCTGAACAAAATTAAGTGGCCAAAAGAAAGAATAGGACAATTGAAGAAGGCGTATGAACAATGCTCCTTGATCAAGACTTACCAAAATTTCTATGGGGAGAAGCAACAATGGCGGTAGTATATACTCAAAATAGAAGTCCTCATAGAATTCTTGAGATTATGACACCTGAGGAAGCATCCACAGGGAAGAAGCCAAGTGTGGACCATCTACAAATATTTGGGATTCCTGCCCATATTCACAGTCCAAAGGACAAACGAAAGATATTAGATTCTACAAGCATCAAAGGGATCTTCGTTGGCTATAGTCTCTCCTCAAAATAATATAGAATCTACATCAAGGAAGGAATACATATTGAAGTAATAAGGGACATTATATTTGATGAAAATCATGCCTAAAAAAGAACTAAAGATATCCGTATTGATTTCGATGAAGAACATATACCAACATTCGAAGAAGAAGAAGTACACCATATAAATCCCTTTACAATTCATGAAGAAGATGAAGGGCCAAGTGAGCATATTCAATCTATTATCATACCGAACACTAGTGATCCGGACTTAAACAGGAACACAACAAATTACAAAGATAAACATAAACATAGATATGCAGTGGAAATAATACTTCATTTCATTAATGTAAAATACTGAAATATGCTTACAAATAGTATGGAAATAAACCAGCTAGGGCGATGGTAGCTTATCTCTGAGAAGAGATGTGGTGGCTACATGCCTCTGAACTGTGTTACAATGAGGCTCGAAGGCCTAT
>APFE031352186.1:230927-244789 GCA_000404065.3 Pinus taeda | reverse complement strand
AACATCGGTCCATGGATCCATGTTGCCCCCAGATTTCCCAAAAAACTTCGTTTAGGGCCTCAAAACGGCTCCGAAAGTTCAGGACTTGAAAAACTGCTAAAAATAGTAAACTATGCTACAATTTAGGAAACTGAAAAGCTGAAAGAAACAATGGTGGGGGTCCAAGTGGATTTGGCAGATGGCCACCAATATCCACCTGGATCATTCCTCCCCCCTTAGGAAGTAATGGTCCCCATTGCATTGAGTTCCTCCATGAGATGAGGAAACTTTTGTTGAACTTAGTCCCTAGTGAACCACTTTCCCTGGTGAAGGAGTTGGCCTACTTTGACAACTCGATACAATTGGATATTCTGTTGGTGAGTGTGTTTGATCTGTGTGTCCATGATTCGATCAGCTGCAGCTTGTTCCATGCAATCTGGATTTAACTTTGTGGGTGTGAGTTGTTCTGCAATGTCGGATGTGTCTAGTGATGGTGGAAAGTATGGCCGAAGGCGGTCTACATTGAACACTAGGTGCAGGCCAAGGAATGGGGGAATGCTGAGCTCAAATGCATTGTCTCCCACAGCCTTGGTAATGGTGTAAGGACCATATCGGAGTGGTCTAAGTTTCCAATAGGCTCTGATAAGGTGTTCCTTTTGCAAATGCAACCAGACTTTGTCATCCACCTGAAACATGTGTGGCACCCAGTGTTGATCATGTCGCTGCTTGTACTTGGCTTTTGATTTCCCCATAATTTCATGGACTTGTTGGCGAATATGTTGGATGTGCTTAATGAAGCTACTTGCCTTATTTGTTTCGGACTAGACATGAGCTGAATCTGTGTTAGTAGCTATAAATGGCATGGCCACATCAATGGGACATAGTGGCTGGAACCCCAAGCCCACCTAAAAAGGGTTGTGGCCAGTCGAGCTATGGAGAGCCCGGTTGTAGCTGTGGTGAACATAGGGGAGGCTCTCATCCCATGTGCGTGGATGCTTTGAGTTATACATGCGCAGAATGTGTACGATCATCCTGTTGACAACCTCTGTCTAGCCATCAGTTTGAGAATGGAAGGTTGTGGACTTAGTGAGTTTGGTGTCGAGCATCCACCAGAGACTGGAGCAAAATGTACTGAGAAACCTGCTATCCCAATCTGAGATGATACACTATGGGATCCCAAAGTGTACCCACACTCGTTCAAAGAAGATTTTAGCAGTGGCATCTACTGTGATATTCTTCTTGCAGGTAGACATAATGGCCAGTTTTTAGAACCTGGCGACGACCACAAAAACACAGTCATTTCCATGCTTAGTGGAAGGAAGGCTTGACATGTAATCCATGGAGTTGGATTCCCAAGGTCGACTAGGGGTAGGCAGCGGGGTATAAAGGCCTTGCTTCTTGATGGTCTGTTTGGCAATGGCACAGGCAGTACATGATCTCATGTACTTCCCGACATTCTGTCGAAGATTTAGCCAATAGAAATACTTCTACAGTACTGCCACTATTTCCTCGAACCCGAAATGTCCAGCAGCCTGAATGTAGTGTGCTTCCAAAATCATCTTGCCACACTCGCTTGAAGGAACACAAAGGTGACCCAGGTGGCATAACAGGGCATCATGGAGGTGAAAATATGCAACATGCTGACCCTCCAAGAGTTTCTGGTAGGTGTGGCCAAATTCTGGGTCACTTTTGTAGAGACGTGGCCAATCATAGGTCTTATGCCCACAAGAGTTGAGAATAGTGGTTAACGCCATGATCGGTGGTCGACTGAGGCAATCTGCAACATTATTGGTGCTACCCTTCTTATTCTTGATATTCAAATGGAACTTTTGCAGGTATGTGGACCACTTCTAATGGCGATCATTTTGAAATTTCCCTTGGGTCTGTATGAATTGCAGGGGTCGGTGGTGTGTGTGGATGACTGTTTCCTTCCCCAAAATGTAATGCTTCAATTTTTGACAGGCCTACATAATGGAATACATCACTTTATCACAAGTGGGATACTTCCAGACTATGTCTGAAAGTGTTTCACTGTGATATGCCACTGGATGCCTGTGTTGAGTAAGGATTTCCCTAATAGCATAGTCAGAGGCATCTGTCTCGACCTCAAATGGTTGTTGTAAATTTGGTAACACGAGCACTGGTACCGTGCAGAGGCAATCTTTCAACTCTATGAATGCCCTCTATTGAGATTCATACCAAAAGAATTTTTCTTTCGCTCCTCCCTTGGTGACTTGACTCAAGGGCCAAGTGATATGAGAAAACCCCAACACGAACCTGCGATAGAAGGTGGCAAGACCTAGAAAGCTGCAGAGCTCTGTCAGAGTGGTTGGAGATGGCCAATCTCGAATGAATTGGATCTTGGCTGGATCCACATGCACCCCTTGTTCATCAATAATGTATCCTAGATATTGAACCTAGGTCATGCCAAAAGTGCATTTCTCCAAATTAGCAAATAGCTTGTATTGCCTCAGTGTTTGGAGAAACTGTCGGATGTGGTGGAGGTGTTGTTCCCAACTCTGGCTGAAGATCAGAATGTCATCCAAGTATACCACTACAAATGAGTTGGTGAATGGCCGCAAGATGTCATCCATTAGCCTCATGAAGGTTGCAAGAGCATTCCTCAATCTGAAAGGCATAACCAACCATTTGAAAAGGCCCTCCTTGGCTTTGAAGGTAGTTTCCACACATCAAAGGGTTCGATTGGTACCTGGGGATATCTTGACTTCAGATCGATCTTGCTAAAATATTTCACCCCCTTTAGTTGGTCCAGGAGGTCATCAATCTACGGGATTGGGTACCTATTATGGACAGTGATCTTATTCAGTGCCCGATAGTCAATACAGAGTCTCCAATTCCCATCCTTCTTCTGTACCAACACGATCGGGCTCCCACAAGGTGATGAACTTGGACAGATGTGACCTTTCTGCAATAACTCTTGAATCTACCTCTTGATTTCATTGTTCTCTAGAACGAAGCACCGATAAATTGGTCCATTGGGTAGCGACACACTTGGGGATAGATTGATGCAGTGCTTGACCTGATAGTGCAGAGGAACGCCTGCGGGGGAGGTGAAGATGTCCTCGTACTCCTCCATGACCTTGTCCATCAGTAGTTGTCATGTGGAGGGGCCCTGTCTAGAGGCCGTGGCCACTATCTTCTTCTTTCCTTGAGGGCGTATCATCAGGAAAACAAATTTCCTGGTTTTGGAAATGAGCTTACTGCATTGTTTTGCAGTAACCAAAGAGATGGCGGTAGGCGGTGCTACCTCTGGTATCCTATACAACTTATTTCCTAATGTAATAATAATAGCACGGGGCCTTGATTCATACACAACATGTCACTTCCACAAGTATGGTTGTCCTAATAATACATCACAAACTTCAAGGGTAGCAATGTCACACAATACCTCATCCTTGAAGGGCTTGATGTTGTATGGAAGGTGACACTGCTGGCTCACACAAAGATCCCGTCCTTGGTGAAGCCACTCGATGATGTACGGTTGTGGATGTGCTATGGTCGGTAAGCCCAACCACTTCACAACCTCTGTCGAAATGAGGTTCTTTTGGCTCTCGCTATCGACAATGAACTATAGCAGGGAGCCCTTTACCGACATCTGGGAGTGGAAGAGATGCTCCTCCTCCTCTCGATCTTCGGGTTCATTTTTTTGGATCTTGGCAGTAGCAACAGTGGCGTTGGGATCCGCATCAATGATCTACTTCCCTTTGTCATTCCCCTTGTCGGGTTCTGACTCAGAGTTGGAATATGCATCTGATTCTGAAACCTTTAGATCAGCCACCAGTGACTTCTTGGCTAGACACTCACTTGTGTTGTGGGTGGTGCTCTTATGGAACTCACACCATTTTCCTATGTTCCTTTTCAACTTCGCAGCACTGCTCTTTTCTTGTAGCTTTGGCAGGTTTTCTTGGGCTACCCCGCCTTGGATTTGTCCTTTTTTCTGTGTTTTAGGGGCACCTTTCCCTTGCTTTGGATTCGTAGATCCAAAGTCTCGCTTCTTTTGTTTAAAATTTTTCTCGACCTTAACAGCATATTGGCATGTTGTACTGAGTGATGAGATGTTCAGGAATTCTATTTCTTCCTGGATGTACTTGTGCAAGCAGCCGCGGTATTTGAGTATCAAATGCTGCTACATATCCTTGATACCCAACTTTGTGCGAAGGGTATGGAAAGGATTGGTGAACTCCGGCACATCTTGGTCCCTTCCCTATCGTAGTGTGGTCCACTTTATGTATTCATCCTCATAGCTTCCGACAGGGTAGTACTTCTCCTTGATGGCATCCCAGAATGAATTCCCACCAGTCCTTAGCGTGGGGGGCTGCTTTGAGAAGAGCAAAAACAATCTTTTCCTGACTCGAAAATTCATGAACAGAAAAATAACCCTCTAGCAGATTTAACCATTTATCTACAACATCTACATCTATATAACCCTCGAATATGGGGATTTCAAAATTAACTTGTACCTTAAAGGGCGTGGCGTTTCCAGAGTAGCTACTGGGAGTTGATGCGTTGCTTTTGGGTGGCCGTTGAAGGATCTGGGCAAAGTTGTCCATCATTGCATTCCGTTGTCGCTCGAGGGCTTCTTCGAGCAATATTTTGATAGGATCTCCTGCCCCCTCATCTTTCTTCTCATCCGCCATGGGAGGCTGTCAGGATTTGTGAGGCTGGTCTTGCAAAGGTTCGACCAGTTCAAGCCCTAACTCCTTATATACTGACCTCGTTGGGGACATGCAAAGAAAAACAGAGAAAAAAAGCAGATCGCTCTGATACCACTGATCCAAAATTAAACAGGAGTGCAACAAATTATAGATATAACCATAAACACAGATATGCAGTGGAAATAATACTTCATTTCATTAATGTAAAATACTGAAATATGCTTACAAATAGTAATGGAAATAAACTAGCTAGGGCGATGGTAGCTTATCTTTGAGAAGAGATGTGGTGGCTAAATGCCTCTGAACTATGTTACAATGAGGCTCGAAGGCCTATTTATTGTTGAGAAACAATGGAAAACCCTTAACATTCCAAAACCTAACCCTAGAATATGAAACGCCAAACTGTGGGCCTCGTTTGGGTAAATTGGTACATCAACTTCCCAGGGTCGTAACTTTGGCATACAATCTCCGTTTGACGCATACAATAGCTCGTTAGAAAGATATACCCGAGAACTACCACTTTGGGAAGGGCAACATTAATCCATGGACCCATGTTGCCCCCAGCTTTCCCAAAAAATGTCGTTTAGGGCCTCAAAACGAATCTGGAAGTTCCAGACCTGAAAAACTACTAAAAATAGTAAACTGTGCTACAATTTAGGAAACTAAAAAGCTAAAAGAAACAATGGTTGGGGTCCAAGTGGATTTGGTAGGTGGCCACCAATATCCACCTAGATCAACTAGGAAGAGGCAAAATTGGTTAAAAGCTACTCTTCAATATGCTGAAGGACATAGAGGTTCAAAAGGAACCTTTAGAGAAAGAAAAAGGCCAAAAAGATATTATGGATATGCTGCATATATGACAAAGCTGATTAAAGCATAACCATCTACATTTGAAGAAGTTCCTCGAAGTATGGAAGAAGGCAATGCAAGAAGAATACCAATCAATCATGAAGAGTGGGGTTTAGGAAATCCTTCCTAGACCTAGTGAAAATCAACTGTCAGCTCCAAATGGATCTACAAGATCAAGCACGTTGTTGATGGAAGTATACATAAATACAAAGCTAGATTTGATGCAAGGGGTTTCTCTCAAAAGGAATGCATAGATTATGAAGAAACCTTTGCACCCACCACCAAATATACTAATATTAGATATTTGGTTTCATTGAGTGATATAATAGGACAGAATATCCATCAAATGGATGTAAAGACAACATTTTTGAATGGGACCATCGATGCGGAAGTATACATTGAACAACCCATAGGATTTGAAGTAAATAGCAAAGACACTCATGTCTGTAGACTCAAAAAGGCCCTATATGGTTTGAAGCAAACTCCTAGGGCATGGAATGTAAGAATGGATGCATAGCTTCTAAGAATTAGGTTCATGAAAAGTATTTTTGATTGAAATATCTACATCAAGGTTGTGGATAATGAGCCGATCATTACTCTAATATATGTGGATGATCTATTCATTATAGGTGTGGAGAAAAGGATACAAGAATGCAAGAAGATGTTGGCAGATGAATTTGAGATGAAGGATGTGGGACTAATGCACTATTACTTAGGTTTGGAAGTATAGCAGAATCCTAGGGAGATATATCTAGGGCAAGGAAAGTATATCATGAAGTTGTTACAGAAATTTGGAATGATGGATTCCAAGCCCATGACTACTCCTATGATCACCAATCTCAAGAAGTTGAGGAGATCTAACTCAAGTCTTGTATATCCTACCTCCTATCGTAAGTTGGTAGGTTCTTTGATGTATCTGGTAAATGCTAGGTTGAATATATGTTTTGTTGTGAACATTCTTAGTCAGTTTCCGTTGGAGCCTCTTCATGATCACTAGATAAATTACAATTGTATATTGAGATATCTTTGTGGCACTATACATCACTGCCTAAAGTACAATAGAAAGGAAGTCAAGCTTACTACCTTCACAAATTTTGATTGGGGTGGCAATGAGATCGATGGAAGAAGCACTACAGGTGGATGATTTAGTTTAGGATCTAAAATAATCTCATGGATTAGTAAAGAGAAATATCTCGTTGCTTTGAGTAGTTATGAAGAAGGGTGTGTGGTTGCAAGTGAAGTAAGAAAGGAGGTTGTATGGTTGAGGAATCTTCTAACATATTTGTTCAAGAATCCTATGGGTCCCACTGTGATAAATTTTGATAATCAAAGCTACATCAATATGTCTGAAGACAATGTGTTTCATGCTAGGATGAAGCATATCAAAAATAAGTTCAACTACATTAGGAACTTGGTGTAGGATGGGATCATGAAGCTACAATATGTCTTGATCGATGATCAGGTAGTTGATATACTAATAAAGTATCTTCCTAATAAGAAATTTGAATATATTAGAAACATGCTTGGTTTAGTAGATATTTCTTATCTTGTTGATGATGATAAAGGTTTGGAAGAGATTTGTTGAGGCTTTGTGTGTGAGACACATTTTCTTGGAGGACATCAGGCTGACACTTTGTGTTGATGTCTAGATCCTGAAGTAGGGAGGGTGGCATTGGTCATAGAGCTCTGACCTTAGATAAGCACCTAGATCCCTGGGTTGATGGTTAGCAAGTAGGCCTGATGGTACCTACATAGGTTGAAATATTTAGTTCATATTACTCCCACTTGGATAGATTTGCCTGGTCAGGAATCTAGTCCATGGCATTGCAGTGCCTCTTCATAGTTCATATGTTTTGAGATCTTCCTTTTTCTTTTATATGTTATTATGAATACCTCCCTAGTTAAGAGGGAGTGTTGAAGAATGTAACTATGTTCGGTCTTCATAAATGTATTTTAGTCATTATGTAATGTACTTATCAAAATAATGAAAAATATTTTTTTCGTATTACTACTATGAATTATTAAAACATGGGTTTCATGCTTGGGTCATCTTTTATTAGTCAAATTCCCCATTGTGGACTCCTAGGATTTATATTGATTCATTAGAGTCATTGTACATTTTATGAGACCCTTCTTGGGCTTTTGAATTGTTAAAAGGTTTATTATTGATTCAAATGAGCTATTTGACACCTCCACACCAAGTCAACCTCAAAATGGGCAATTAGATCTCACCTAAAGCCTATATATACAAGCAGTTCGAATTCATTTGGACGCATATCTCTCATAAGTTCGATATCGAATTGAAGGACGCAAAAAAAGTAAGAAATTCCAAGAAGAGAAGAAGTGCTGGAAGGATCAAGGTCGAAGGTTTTGGGATATCTATTTCTCTCTCTTATGTGAAGTTACTGGGCCAATTACTGGATTGAAGTTTTACTGCTAGAAGGGTTGAAATTATGAAAGTGTTGGGTCGAAGATTCTACTACTGGAAGGTCAAAATTGTGGATTTGGTGGGTCGAAGTGTTGCTGCTGCAAGGTTGAAGTTGCTAGAAGGGGAGGCTTACTTAGTGGTTGGAGGAGGTCTGTGTCTAGGTTGAAGAGTCTTGGATTATCTAAAGAAAACTATTGAAGGGAGATATTTTGACTGGGTTTTCCCCTAGATAGGGGTTTTTCCACAGCATAGTGCCTACATCTTGTGTCTCGTGTTTTTGTGATCTTCATACACACATAATTTGGTAATTTCTTGATGACAAATAATATAGCAATGAAGTAAAATAATCCAACTTAGTTAAAAAGTAATTATCAAGAAAGATAAATATAACCCTAACTCTACTAACATTGATTTCTCAACACTCCAAACCCTGCAACAACAGTTATGTGCCAATTTCGAGAATTGCACTTTTGGTATGACCTAGGGTCAATATCAGGGGTACATTATTGATGAGCGGGGTGTTCATGTGGACCCAACCAAGATATAAGTTATTCAGGATTGGCCAACCCCAACCACTCTAACAGAGCTCCACAAATTTGTGGGTCTTGCCAATTTCTATTACAGGTTCGTGTTGGGATTCTCTAATATCACTTGCCCTTTGAGTCAAGTCACCAAGGGTGTAGTGAAAGTAAATTTTTTTTGGCCTAAATCCTAGTAGAAGGTGTTTTCCAGTTTGAAGCATCATCTCTGCTCTGCACTAGTGCTCACATTACCAAACCTTTTTGAAATAGAGACAGACCCCTCCATCTATGTTATTGGTGCATTTCTTACCCATTGAGGACATTCGATGGCATATCACAGTGAGACACTTTTAGATACAGCTTGAAATTATCTCACTTATGACAAAGGGATGTATTCCATTATGCAGGCATGTCGACAATGGAAGCATTACATTATGGGGAAGGAAATGGTCATCAACACAAACCACCAACCCTTGAAGTTCATACAAACACAAGGAAACTTGAAGAATGATCATCATCCGAAACAGTCCACACATCTGCAACAGTTCCATTTGAAAATTAAGTATAAGAAGGATAAAACCAATAATGTTGGATACTACCTCAGCTGACTACTGGTTATGGTGCTAACCATTGTGATCGACTCTTGTGGACACGTGACTTCAGGATGACCACATCTTTACAAGAATGATCGAGAATTTGGCACCACATACCAAATGCTCCTGGAAGGGAAGTAAGTTACAAACTTTCACCTCTAGGGCGCACTATTATGCCACCTAGGACTCCTTTGTGTTCCTTTAAGAAAGTGTGCTAAGATTATTTTGGAGGCACACTAAAATTGGTTCGATGGATATTTTTGGGTAGAAACAATAGTGGCAGCATTGCAAAAGTATTTTTATTGGCTGAACCATCAACAAGATGTTGGGAAGTACATTAGATCCTGCACTACCTGCACCATTTCCAAACCTACAATCAAGAAGCAAGGCATACATACTCCTTTGCCTACTCCTAGCTGGCCCTGGGAATCCATCTCCATGGATTACATGTCAGGCCTCCCTTCTACCAAGCATGACAACGACTGTGTTCTCGTGGTCATTGAAAAATTCTCTAAGATAGCCATTCTAGCAGCCTGCAAGAAGAGTATCACAGTGAAATCCACTAAAAAACTCTTATTTAAATGAGTGTGGGTACACTTTGGGATCCCATTGTCCATTATCTTAGATCAGGGAATCAAGTTCCTAAGTACATTATGGTCAATCCTATGGTCGTTGTTGGATACCAAGGTCACTAAGTCCAGGACCTTCCACGCCCAAACTGATGGCAAAAAAGAGGTTGTTAACATGAGAATCGTGCAAACCCTGTGCATCTACAACTCGAAGCATCCACACACATGGGATAAAAGAATCCCTTATGTCCATCATAGATACAACAAAGCTCTCCATAAAACAACTGGCCACAACCCCTTTCAGGTGGGGTTGGGATTCTAGCCAATATGTCCTGTTGATGTTGTCATACCACTTGTAGCTACTCAGACAAAGTCGACCCATTTCCAGTTCGAAGCTGATAGAGCTACCAACTTCATTTAATTCTTTCAAAACATTTTCTAGCAAGCCCATGACATATTGGAAAGAGAAAATGATAAGTATGAACAATGTCATGATCAGCATTGGGTGCCACACAAGTTCCAGGTGGGTAACAAAGTTTGGTTACATTTGTCGAAGGAGCGCCTCACTAAGGCCCACCACAAGATTTACCCACTCTGATATGAGCCTTACACCATCACTAAGGTTGTAGGATATAATTCCTTCAAGCTCAATATTCCAACGGTCCTTGGCTTGGACCCAATATTCAATGTGGACCGACTGCGACCATACTTTCCCCCATTGTTGGACACATCATACATTACTGAGCAAATGACACCAACAAAGATGAACCCAAGTTGTATCAAACAAGCCATGATTGATAGGATCATGAACGCACAAATCAAGAACACTTTCCAACATAGGATCCAATTATATTGAGTTTTCAAAGTAGGTCAACTCCTTCACCAAGGCAAATGATCACTAGGGACCAAGTTCAACCAAAATTTCCTGACCTCATGGAGGCTCTGCACGCAATGGCGACCACTGATTCCTAAGGGAGGAGGACTGATCTAAGTGGATAATGGTGGCCACCCACCTATTTCACATGGAACTCCAGTTGGTTTCCTTTATTATAGCACAATTTACTATTTTTAGCAGTTCTTCGGGTCCTGAACTTTTAGAGTTGTTTTGACCCCCTAAATGACATTGTTTTGAGGTCTGCAATAGATCCATGCCTTCGAAAATATTGTAGTACTCAAAGAGATCTTTATAAAAAGGTATCGTATGTGCCAAACAAAGATCATATGACCAATTTACGACCCCGTGAAGTTGGTTGTCTAACTAACCCAAATAGTGCCCACAAACTCTTGGCATTCCATATCCTAGGGTTAGGGTTTTGGTTGTTTAGGGTTTCCCTTTGTTGTTCAATAATAAAAATACCATTGAGCCTCATTGTAGCAAATTTCAAAGGTATGTGGCCCCCACATCTCTTCTCAGAGAGAAGTTACCATCACCTGAGCTAGTTTGTTTCCATTTTGTATGTAAGCATATTTTAGTTCTTTGGTATTAATGAAGTGAAGATTTATTTATGCTACATCTTTGTGTTTATGTTTATATCTATATTCTGTTGCGTTTCTACATAAGTCTAGATCATAAGATACTTGAACCATATCCACAAAGTTTCTTACATATCAATGAACTTATAACAAGAATGATATAAATAACATGAGATTTTATTTGATAACCAATTCAAGAACTTACCAGGCCATTGAATCCAACTTGTTGGACAAATATCCATGCTTATCAAAGACATAAATAAGGATAAGAATGGGAGAATTATTGACATGGAAGAAAATGGTTGAAATAACATCAGAAGTTATCTATGCAAACAATACCTCATAATCATCAAAATTCCAAGGTGCGGGGGTCTGTCTAGAAGGGTTACCATTCATTTAATTTGAAAAATAATTAAAATAGCGTATATAGATTAAATGTTCTAGGGTCCTATATGGAAAGATTTAACATGTTACTTTACCCTATGTGTATGGATAAAGTTGGCATAAATATCAACTTTAGGAAAATTTGAAGTTACCTTCTCCATGAGTGACACCATAAGGCAATGCTCATTCAAATTGCTCAAAAGAATTATAGCTAAACCTATCCCTATGGTGGAACTAATAGGGGTTTTTTAAATCAAACTTTAAATCTTCAAAGTTGGCATCCCAACATTCCCATATGTCACTCATGTTGATTAAAGATCCAAACACTTTATTAACATCATTACAGTCACTCCAGTAAACAATGGTGGATTCCTTGATTTCAAATTCTCTTGAATCACTCTCGTCTCAAGGAGTCTTGAGGTATCAAATACAATGTTTAAAATTTAAATTCAAAGTCCAAATAAATTTTGAAGAAGAAAGACAATGTGGATCAAACTCTCTTGCAAAATTCCATAATGAAAGATGAACTATGCACTAAAAGTTTTATCATGCAGATAAACATAAAAAATTTACAGTGAAAAAAAAGATCAACACAAACATTTATTTTGTAAAGAAACATAATAGATTTTGCAATGGACTTCGAATCCTAGGTAAAATATTAGAGAAAGTGGTAAGGAAAATTTGATTACCTGAATTTTCCGTAGGATTTGGTGGTATACAATTTAAGAGCAAAGAAATATTGGAACACAATACTAAGCAATTTAATAGGTGGTCATATATGGGAGGTTAATAAGCCTAAGCATGAGGAGGTTAAAGTTTTGTAAAATTAAATGAACGAGGGCTAAAACTACAAAATACAAATAATGAGAGAAGGATAAGGGAAAACCTAGAAGAATAAGAAGGAACCTCAACTTACAAAGAACATTAACTTACATGAATGAAAATTTCACATGCAAAAAGTGTTATAATGGAATTTCTCCTCTATAGAAAAATGAAATCAAGGCCAAGGTTAGAGGGAACCCTTAAACATTGAAGGGTAGTTCAAAGGCTTTAAATAACCTACAATTACGACGTCAATCACTTAGAAATTGAAGGAAGTAGGCTAAGTGAAAATAACTCTAAAGAAAGGTATAGATTATCTCCAACATACGAGTAACGAGACTCATTGTCCGTTATTTGCATGGTCATTTACATATTTTTTAGGTTGTAGACTCATGGAAAAATGGACGTAGAAATTAATTGCAAGGATACTTCTAATTCAGAGTTGTCACATTCACCAAACCAAGGTCAGACATAGGAGCATATCCAATGCATCGATAATCATAAAGAACGGGAAAATATGTTATAGAGAAATAAATACTTACTACTATGAATGATGTTAGTATGTCGATTGTCAAATAAATTAGCTAAAATTAAGATATTTAAGGATAATTTTGCAAGGTTGCAATATCAGAGGAGTAATACATTAGTTGGTTCTTGGAACAAAGGCAATAGAGGGTGAGCAATATTAGTTTCAAAACCTCTAGAGGAAATTATGTGAAAACCTACATACCTAAAAAAATAATTGTCGATGCCATAATAAAACCTCTGGAAGTAAGAGGAGAAAACACAGAAAGAAAACCTAATGATTTCATTGTTTACCAATTAATTCACTCTAGAAAATGTTTGATTTCTTCTCTATGAATTAGGAAACTTATAAGGGTAATGGTATGAAAACATTAGTAAAGCAAGCTAGAGGAGCTAGGATAGAGAGGTAGACCCTTCTTAGTCTTTAGCATAATGTCGGTAGCCAAAGTAAAACTTGAGAAAAAAGACAGAGTCAACATAGTCTACCTTAATCATACAACCCCAACTCCTTTACACCTTTGGATCACCTTGTGCAATCTCAACTGTTTAAACTCTAGGGCCATGTGATGGAGGTGAAGTGTAACAACTTGTAAGGGATAATGTGGCAGAATCACGTGGCTAGCATGAAGTCCAAGTGCCAAACAAAGTTGGCAGGTGAATCAGAGCAATTGTTGTTAAATGCATCCATGATTTGGAGGAATGTTATCATCTGACCCCATGTCGTTTAGATTAAACAGGGACTAACTACTATGTAGGTTGCAAAGTACAAATTAAATGACATTGCACTACATGCGATGAAATGAAATAAATGATTCATTAATCGAGACATTGGCCAGTAACATGTGCAAGTTGAAAAGCAATCGTGTTAGAGATAATTTTGAATAAAATAATTGGCACAAAATAGAAAAATGTTTTCCTAAGGTTATACTTTGGTAAAGTGAAAAACATATGTGATGTTTGACTAAATTAATAAAAAGTCAGACATGTACCCATTGCATTATACCAGCCTAACACTAGAAATAATAATATAAAATAACATAAAA
>APFE031352186.1:172665-230332 GCA_000404065.3 Pinus taeda | reverse complement strand
TGCCAAAAATTTAAGGAATGTTTCCTCATATATATGGATGTCATTTGTAATAAATATATTAAATTAGTATAGTGAAATTTAAAGAAGTATTCGTTGAGACAAGTATTTACCAGGAATCCTTGTAAATACAAACTATAAATTTTATTAATGATTGTGAAAAAGAGTACTATTCGTTGTGTTGTTTCTATTATCAAATAACTTGGAAATGAATTTTTAAGATCTCTTTGATTCTTATGACTTTACAGGCTATGATGATTAGTGTGACATAGATGCTATTAGAGTTGAATCTAATGTCTATGTGGGCTAGCTATTCCAAGAGAAAGTAATGTTCATCCTCTATTGATGTCTATCACTTTCTTTCACTATGAAGCTCATGTAAGTTGATTTATTTTCTTTTTTTTTTTTAGCTAGCAATGTACGGGAGATGGTTTTGATATTTTAACATAGGACTAATTAGTTCATTGTTGTGTATCAATTTTTTCTTATTTTTAATTTCTATATTATTATATAGTTTTTTCTTAAAATTGTTTACAATAAACCTTTTAACCATATTGATATCTTGGAAAACGACATCTTATACTATCTTCTCTTGATTTAATTAAAAAATTGTATCTCTACTCCAATTTTTTTTTAATTTGAATAATTTTTGTTTATTTTTCCCATAATAATAAAAATCTTTTACTCTTCATGCTAATAAAATTATTCTCCTACATTAAGTACCCTATCATAATTTTATTATTAATAAAGGGAAGCTCCACTTCTAAAAATAAAATTAGATCAAATGTATTGTCTTTAACTTTAAAAAATAATATAATCTTATAACAAATTTTCCCAAATCACTAAACTCTAACCATACGAAAGAATCAAAATTATCACTGATCCAGAATTTTGACAATCTAGATCAATGAAAAATCAAGCAAAACAACGGTAAAAGCATTATTACATCATGCATAAATCTTGAAGCATGGTAGAACTTGATTACATAAATCTTCAAACATGGTAAATCATCAAAACCTTAATACATGATTGTGGATTTATTATCATTATATTAGGTGTCACCATGTCCCTCCTAAAATTCGTCAATGTGTTGTCCCACTCATCACATGGTGATAGCGACGGGCTGGTGAATATGAGTTTTGAAGATTATTCTCACTAATCCCATTGGACGAACCAGGAACGGGTGGGCGAGAAATAGTACACGTCATAATCTCGTTGGACGAAGTAGATACGGGTGGGCGTGAAATAGTACACGTCATATCGAGAGATGCTGATAAGTCACCACATCATGATCCCCCAATGTGAGTTTGTTTGGTACAAGTGACATGTGTGAATGTAGTGTTAGGTCGTTGAATGTGGGGTGGCCTCTCCAATATCATTTTAATTTATGAAGGTAGCCCTAATGATATCATGGTACTTGAGCAAAGATAACATCCACGTCATTTCCATCGGCCAATTAATGGTAGACAACACTTAAAAAATAAAATAATAATTGTAGGGGAAATAAAATATTAATAACATAAAACTATTAAGATATGAATGAATTACAATAAAATATTAATAATATTAAAGAATTATAAATAGAAAAGCTAGTGAATGATTGATGTACCTTGTCTTTACATATACTCATAATTCCAAGCAAATGGACAAAAGATTGGTTATTATTAAAATTCTTGTATTGTTTCGTTAGAACATTTTCACTTTCTAAACTCTATAGGAGATTTGTGAAAGTTGTGATGGATATATTAATACTACATACATTATGATAGACCATACACTTTCACTTTCACTATTTATTTTTAAAGGAAAGATGTGCTCCCTAAGCGATATTAGGAAGGGAAAAGTAATTTTGATAGGGAAAGCATAAACTAATAATATGGTTTGTAAAACTCCACGGAGGATGGAAAGAGCAAAGGTTCCTGAGCTTTCAATGTTTTAGTTTATTTTTAAATGAAAAAAAGGAAAAGAATTTGGTGTAATAACATCCACTAACGCCGTAATATTTGACTCTGGAAAAGACTTCATCTTCATCTTCAGCTGCATCCAATTAGGATGCGCTGATAATAATTATAAATGAAGCTTCCCATTTTAATAAAGTGAATTGTCATCGTGTGATCATTTCCATGTCATAAAAAAATATAGCATAGTGTTCTAGCGTTAACATAACTATTGATGACGTGTATTTATGCCATGTGGATGGTTTTTATTTGGGATAAATTTATAAATCAGATTATATCTTTGCGAGACGAGAAGATGATATTTTTTGGTTTTTGGGTGGTGAGTTAATAAATATATAAATTTATATTTTTGGTTGTTTTTTGGGTTACGAAGTTCATAAATTTGTTTTTTGGTGTAAGTTATACATTTATATAATTATATGTATATTATGGGGAATTATTGATTTGGGTAAAGTTTAAAATCAAATATAGTGATTGGGAAATCACTATAATATTAAGAGTATATCTAATAGCTTGTAAGTAAGACATATAAGGAATTTATGATTTAGCAGGAGCCTAGACTTCACGAGGATGGGGGAGCTTGCTCTTTGAGCATTATCACAATGGGTTAAAGATGTCCCCACTTGGGATTTGAAATCAGGTGGAGGGGGTAACATCCCATTGTGCCAACCACTTGGTTGTCTCACAGGGATATTTTTTGTAAATTTCATCAATTAAATTGTTATGCAAAGATGGGTTTCTTGTCCTACAAACAATGGGGTCTCATACACCCATTTGGTGTTTGGCTTAGTTGTGGCATTGAAATTAGATTATTATTATTATTATTATTATTTATTTAAAATGTGCCAAAATTTTTGTAAGTGAAAATTTATGATTGAAGTTTATATTAATGAGGAACTAAATCTTCCACTAAAATCTCTATTGGATTGGGGGAAATTTTGTTTTATGCAATAGATGAGATTTGCACTTGGGTACTCATACACCTACCCATTGGAAGTCCGATTGTGCAGCTCACTTCTGTACTAAATTTACATGTGTGTTGGCTATTCATGTTACAATATATTTGATAACTACTCTTTTGTGATGAACTACCTTCTTTCATTTCCCTACACTATAGCTTAGATGTGTAACCTCTTATGTCTAGCACTAAGGTGGGATCCCTAAATCCCTTCTTTCCTTTGGCCTTTAGGCCTTAGTTTCTAGTTTGATTCACATTCACTCTTGGGACATCTACATACAATTTGTCCTAAATTTAGAGATTTAGTTTGTGAATGCAAACCTCTAATTAGGTCCATAATCACTTAACATTCCTTATTTTAAGTTGATGGTAGCCTAAAATCATTTGAACTTGCCATTTATGGAGTTAAAAGTAAGTCAAATTGCCTTAACCCACCCCCTCTCTTTGTAAAAAGTGTACTACAAGTCCCTAAGAGGTTATTGCCTTTGTATTCACTAACACGCATAACAAAGAGGTTGGAAGCTACTAGGTTTGTTTATAAAAGCATATATAATATTTAGTCCCAAATCATCATTTACATAATGTCAGTTCCCTACATATCCAATTTAGTTAATAAAATCAAAACTCTTTTGAGATGGAGCCAACTATTTAAGAGTTTAATTAGTTAATCATTACTTAATATAATCTATATTGGTATATTATAAGTCATCTCCTCTTAAAATGCTCCAGTCTCAAAACATTAGTAAAGACAAGTTATATTCTTCATTATCTCATGTACCTTAATCTCCTAGTAGGTTCTTCCACTTGATAAGTTACTTTTTGACACTTATTAAATGATTGATTGTGGTTCTAATTTCTAGGGTACCCTTAGGTTCCACTACTAGTCTCCCTTGTTCATCTAAAAGGAGTAACTCTATCTCTATAATGTCATCGAACCAAATTTTTTCTTTAAACATGAAACATGGAAAACATCATGCATCTTACCCTTGTTGCCAATGTCAAATGCATACATGAACCCAACCCTCTTTCGTATTTGCTAAGAACCAGAAAACTTGGGCACAAGTTTATGATTTATTAATTTACATGTGAGTTTGAAGTTGGATGAACACCAAATATCCTAATTCAAATTCATGACAATTCTCTCCAAGTTAGTTTGTTTCTTGATTTAGTTTTTTCTTTCTCAAATTGATTCTTCATGAAAGAAAGGATTCCATCAGAAGTGGCTAGGTACTTTTCGCATAGTGGGTTTTTTATGTTGAAATTGTAACTAGGTTTGGTCTTCATAAATATTTTATCATTATGATTTTGTAAAGAGTAAAAAAAAAGAATTTATTTGAGCCAAAAGAAAAAATATTTCTGTTATGTCCCATTGGACATTTAAAATAAAAGGAAAAATTAGATTTGTATGTGTCTTTTAGTCAAATCCCAACTACTAAGTACACCCTCTTGATGAAAATTCAACTCAGCCTTTAGAGAGACCTTTTTCAGATATGGAAACCACTATATATTGGCATCATTACTCCACCTTTTGGAAAGAAATTCATAGGTCTTTTAAGGAGAAGAAATTTAGGTATCTAAGGCATTATTCTTCTATGGAAAGCTAATAATTAAGGTTGCATTATTTTGTGGTCATGGGAGCTCTTGAAGTTATGTTGTCCTGAAGTTATGTGAAGTTTCATAGGCTTTCTATCTTTGTGACATGGCATCTAAGGGCAGACATGTATGATCAAACTTGTTGACTATATTATGGACAAAGTATGGAAGAGTTTGGGCTAGCTATGGAGGGTTGGCTTGGCACTTGGGTAATTGGTTTATTAATCACTTTATCTATGACTTGGATTTCTTTGTTGTTGACAAATATTCTATAAGGAAAGTATTGTTGGATTTTCCCCTTGTTGGTTTTGCCCTGGTCACCAAACTTATTTATGGTGTCTTTTGTCACATTTGCACTATAATTTCTATTTTTCTTAATGGCTAATTTTTTTAAAGTATAATTGTTTAATGAACAATAAAGAAAAGCTAAAATAAAAATAACACCTTCACAAGTAATTATCAAAATAATAAATTCTAGCTTTCAATCAAATTTAAACATGGTATTAGAGTTAGATTGAAGAGTGGTGAATGGATGATTGGACACACATCTCTTTAATCATCCCTCGCTCAAGAAGTTCTGAAATAACAAGTAGAATACGAAGGCACTAAATATCAATGGGATAATGCATAACTATCACATTATATATTTGTAAGTTATGTTGAGTTCTGTGGCACTCCTTCTGTGGGTCATATGAGCTACCCGTGGTGCCAATTTTCCCTGAAATTTTGTAGATTTGAGGATTTGAACGTGAAGAACTTTATCAATATAGAATGACACTAAGTCTGAAGCCAAATATTTGTAGAACCTTAAGAATATTATAAGACAATCACATTGTGGAATGATGTGAAACTATGCAAATTAGAGAACTATGATATGAGTTATAAGGTATTCAAACTATAGAAATGTGAAGTTTGTGTGAAATCTATGGAAATACAAGCCTTACCGAGCCTCATCTATGTGGTATGGTATCCAAGTGGCATCCAAGTTTTTCATCTCGGTGGAAGAGTAACAAGGTTAATATTGAAATCAAATCAAGCTGCAAGGGTTCCCAAAAGAATGATATCATCACTGTGATGACCACTATGACCAAATCAAAGGTAGTTACATGCTTTGGTGTTTATAGGAGTTGCATATTACAATTTCTTTGAAGGTTTTCCTTTGCCATAATGCAAACATGGAACTACAAAGATAAAGGGTCCTCTATAGGTATATCCATAAGAACTAAGGTTATGATTACTGCTCAGAATCGAAAGACCTCAAGGCTACTAATTGAGGCTGAATAACCTTAGGCATGAATGTGAAAATTCTGTTATTGTTCTTGCGCATGAAGCCTCAAAAGGAAAATGTTTTGATGAACCCAAATTTGATGCTATCTTACAAGGATATCTATTTTATACATAATAAAGGTGAAACCTAGACAAAATATATATTACAGAGTGAAGAGTTTGAAGCAATTCTTGTATTTTTTTGGCTTGAGATCCTAGTTACATTACAACTTGAATTGTGGCATATATGTATTGCAAAAGTAGCCTTAATTATTTTCAAGCTCAGTTATGAAATGGCTCATATGCGATCAAGAATGAAAAAACATCGAGTTCCTCTTCAAGGTCAAATATCAAAGTTTTAGTGTTACAAGCCAAGGATATTGGATTAAAGGTTGTTGAATTGTTAAGGGGATCTGAACTTCTAAAGTATTTATGCCAAATTATTTTGTTTATTTCTCTACCATGATGGAAAACAATGATTCTAAGAAGCCAGGTGGCTTGGTTTTATGAAGTCAAGGTTAACTATTGGTTAATTGATTATGTAAAAGAAGACAGGGTCTTGTCATTTTGGCACTTGTAATTTAGGAGCTTAGGGTTTACAAAATCATAGCAAGTTAAGAAGTAGCTAAAGGGAGAAATATTATCAAGCTAAAATTAGTGTGTTGGTCTATAAACGCTAGTGAGGGTTTGAACAAGAAATATCTAAGGTTTGTACTCTAGGATTAATTACCTTCGTTGAAAGAAGAAGAAATCCTAGTATAAGTAGGGAAGATATAACTTAATGTTTATTTTTAGGAGGAGGATGATGAAGTTGCAAGATGAATGCAAGAAGTATAATATTAAGAGAGAGCTAAATTTCCTCAAAAGATAAGTATTCTATATATTTTCTCTTTGATTAAGACTATTGTCATTGTCTTTAATTTCTGGTTAGTCTCTTGTTTATATATGATTTTCTTGGTTATAATTTTTCTCCCATGACCTCTTAGTGAGGATTGCAGGTCAATGGATAGGGTTATTCATGGACCATTGGAGGTAGATGAAAGAACTAGAAGAATGAAGCAAAGCATGAGGACTTTCCTGATGTGTACTAAAAGAAGAACATATGTTATAGAGAGTGATCAATTTAAAGTATATGTCTTGATTGTTTGTGTCTAAGAGAAGTCAAGCATGAAGTATATAATAGTGTGGAAGCAAGAAGGCTCTCACAGTAAAAGGGAGAGGATTATGAAAAGATGTTTTCCTTAGTTGGAAGAATTACTCTTGGATTTTGAAAGCATGAAAATGTAGCATCATGATTGATGAAGTCCTCGTACTTTGAGATTGATTAATTAAGACCAAGATTGATCTTAATGATTTGTTTCTAATGATAGAAGAACTCTTATGTTAGAAGAAAATGTGTTTCCTTGATAGGGAGCTAGAAGTATAATTTGACATGAATGATATTGGATTGATACACTACTACTTGGGACTTGAGATTTGGCAAAAACTTGGTAAAAAATTCCTTATTCAAGTGACGCATGTGATCAAGATCCTCCTGAAATTTGGATGATGGAAGCTGATTAGTTTTTTGATGTATTTGATTTGATTACTAGGTTGGCAATGTTGATGATGAGAAAAGTACTATTGGTGGTTGTTCATTATTGGGCTATGTTATGGTTTCTTGAAAGAGAAAGAAGTAGGATTTTGTTGCATCAGTGAGGAAAAATATATAGCAAGTTGTGCAGTTAGTTGTGAAGAAGTTTGGCTTCATAGAATATTTGATGGATTGTTTGGTGGTGTGAATAATTTGACCATGATACTTTATGAATATTGTCAATCAAACCTTGTTTCTCATGGAAGGTCAAAGCACTTTATGATGAAGTACCACTATTCATGATATGGAGCTAATGGGTGTTGAGAAGTTATAATAGATCTCAATGGATAAATAGGTAGTTGATAAGTTTTAGACAAGTTGGACATAGGTAGTTGAGAAGTTTTAGACAAGTTGGACATGTGAGAAACTCCTCCTAGATTAAGAGGGAGTGATGATGTACACCTAGTTTCTCCCTGTGTCATGTACTATGACTGATTAAGATTAATACCCTAAGTCAAGTACAAGAACCCAAATAAGGAGAATGGTGGATTAGATAAGCATCGTGGAATGACCTTCTTGTTTCATGTACTATGAGTGATTATGATTAACTCCATAATTCAACTACATTGACTTGGTTTAAGAATGGGTTGGGGGACTGACATTTCCTTATGTCAAGTACTATAATTGATTAGGACTGGCACCCGTAAGTACTGTGACACTAAATTAGAAAATGGTCCTATGGAGGACATATTTTGAGGAACCTAGGTGGAGTATTTGCCTCGAAGAGGCAGTTGTGTGGTGTCCTATTGAATGCCTCCCAACATTGTATGTTGCTTTGATCTAGTGGAGAGATATATCTTACTTGAGAAGGCCTTGGTATTTTGACAATGTTGGTTATGATGATGATGCTTACCAATCCAGATTTTTTCTTATATAATTCTTCAACTTGAGAATATCTTGATGGGTCATTATGAATACCTCCTTAGTTAAGTGGGAGGGTTGAAATTGTAACTAGGTTTGGTCTTCATAAATATTTGATCATTATAATTCTGTAAAGGGTAAAACAAATTATTTAATTTAAAAGAGAATTTAATTTTTTTCATGTCGATTTGGTCATTTAAAATAAAAATAAAAATAAACATTTTATGTGTCTTTTGGTCAAATCCCAACTTCCAAGTTGGCCCTCTTGATGACAAGTTAGCTCAGCCTTTAGAGGCACCTTTTCAAACATGGAAACCACTATATATTGGCATCATTGCTCCACCCTTTGGAAAGAAATTTGTAGCTCTTTCGTGGAGAAGAAATTCAGGTATCTAAGGAATTATTCTTCTATGGAAAGAGAATGTATGAGGCCACATTATTCTTTGGTCATGCAAGCCCTTCAAGTTATGTTCTCCTAAATTTATGCAAATTTTTTGAGGCTTTCTATCTTAATGGATTGTAGATTTCTATGGTTAGGTTTTTTAGAATCTTCAATCGGATATTCCACATTTTTCATTTTTGCTTTGTCGACGTTTCTGACACCGCATCTAAAGAAAGCCATGTATGATTAGACTTGTTGAGCATATTATGGAAAAAGTATGACAAAGTTTGGGACATTGATGGAGGGCTAACATGGCACTTGGATAATTGGTCTACTGGTTAGTTTGTCTATGACTTGGATTTCTCTCTTATTGACAAAGACTCTATAAGGAAAGGATTGTTGGGTTTTCCTCTTGTGGGTTTTTCCCTGGCCACTAGCCTAATTTCTAGTGTCTTTTGTCTCTTGTGCATTGTAATTTCCATTTTTCTTGAACTTGAATGGATAATTTGTTAAAGTATAATTGCTTGATGAAGAATAAAAAAGCTAAAATATATTTAACACCTTCACAAGTAATTATTAAGATTATAAATTGTATCTTTCAATTGAATTTAAACATTATGAAATTATTAAAAATGTATTATGTTATTAGGGATGATGGATATCCATATAAAGTGTCAAAGGATGTCTTTTGTTGAATTTGGTAAGTAGTGTTGTATCACCATTTTACAAGGTGTAGCCAATTGTGCCACTATGATTGAAGGTCATTCATAAAATTCATTAGGTATGCTTCAAGGAATTTCTTTGCCATTTTAGTTTGTATATCTATTTGGGGATGATATGAAGTTCTCATGGAAAATATGGTCCCCACATGTTGGATAATTCCTTCCAAAAGTTGTTGGTAAATTCAGGGTCCTTATCACTAGTCATAACTTTAGGAAACACATGGAGTCTATAGACATTTTTTACATAACTATTAACAATTTGATTGGACTTCACTTTTGATGACATTCTAATGAAGTGAACATATTTGGTTAATCAATCTATTATTATAAATATGTTATTCTTCCCTTTTGACGTTGGAATACTTGCGATAAAATCCATCAAAACTTTGATCCATTTTTGTTAGGGTCCTACCCTAACCTTCCTACTTTTAGCTACCTAGGAGTTCATAAATTGTTGTATGTGGTTATCCTCTTTGAATAAGGTCAACTGGATAGTAGTGGATAGTTATTTAATACAAAATGGACCACATTATAACGCTTACTAGGTAGTTGGTAACCTTAGTGATCTGACCACAATTAGTTAGTGTTTTTACTATTCAAAAGTTATTTAATCGATTGGGAGCTATATAATGTTTGTTTAGTGTTATCGTATTTGTATCTTTATTCAATGAGGGTTAGCCCCATATTAAGATGTAAGTGCACATTATTTCCTTTGTCATATGATCTTAAAATTAAGGTATATATTACATCTTCATCTTATGGTCTCTTGTGCTTTGTTATTACAATATATTCTCTATATTGTTTTTCCACAAATACAAGACTATATATTCCACATGAGGAATATACGTATTTTATCTACTACATCAAAGTTCATCATGTCACTTGCAGGAATTGAAATTGGTAGGGAGGATCACAATCCTTCCTTGAAACCACTCGGATAATCCTAGCTGACTAATATACTCTATATACTTGGTTGTGTTTCAAGTTTAAGGTTTAGTGAATAGTACAAGTAGTATTAGACCTATTTCTTGAGTCAACATACCTCCAAAATTTTGGTAGTTCTTTTTAGAATAGAAACATATTTCAATGTCTTAAATAATACAATGATCTATCATTCAGTGGGTAAAACTATGATAAAGGAAGAATACATATAGGGGATACAAGTGGAATCACTTTATTGGAAGCCCTTATAACCCCTATCAGTACCCCTTCAAGTAGTATCACATCAAACAACAACTATATACAAAACCTCACATCCACATAATTTTAGATATATCAAAAGTTCCCTAACCATACTTGAAACCAACTCTAACTCAATCATTAATTGTTTTTTTGCTAATATATTGTGTATAGCACTTGAGGAGATCACTCTCGATGACCTAGGTAGTTAGGTTGTATGGTTAAGGGTATTGTCATCCTCCTTAGTTAATGCCCAAATATATTGGGTTGACTACTACTATTGGAAGTTACAAGTATATTAGAGAGTTATATTGCTTAACACTCCTTTGCATTTAAGACCTTGCAAACCTTAGCTTTTTTCGTTTGTTCTGAGATATAAAAAAAGAGTATGGGTTGTACCAATTCCATAAAGGGAGACCTCTCTAAAAATATTCCTAGCATTATGTTAATAATGTGGGTATACCTCTTAGGTAACCCTTTTTGGGTGGATCTAATAGTATAATGCTTTGGGGCATATATGAATAGATTCATTTTAAGCCATTGATAATGTTAGTGTCAGTCTTGTTTTCCTGTCACCACGATCAAATGTGCTTTTACTAGGCTAGTCAAGACTCTCAAAATAAAAAATTTCATGTTACTAAGTTTACAAAGTAAAATTTGGTCACTGTTTGGTCAACCTAGGAATGAGTTTTGTCTTTTGGAAAATTTACCTATGCCGGTTACCTATCTCATTTCTAAGAAGTTTTCATTATAAAAGAAAGTCAATCATCATCATCATTCCATTCAGTTTCAGGTTTTCCATTAGGTCATTAGGGTTCCAAGGTCCACCATTATAATGTATAAATCTAGCAATGAATAAAGCATGACAAGTAGCTCTTTGACATTTATTTGTTGAGTTATCACAAATTCATCATGTTTTCAATTTGAAAGCTCCAGAAGAAGAAGTTCTAGTGCTCAGGAAAGTGAAAAGATAGCTCAGGTTTCAGCCTTAAAGGTGAATCTATTTTCAAAAGTGAAAAATAAATTTTTCAAAGGTTTGTGGGTCACATTTCTTTTCAAAAGGAGAAATTAATTTCCCTATATAAACTCAAAAGCCCCAAACTTGTCTTATTTACCTCTCATTCACTCTTGTGCATCAAAATTTCCTTCCAAAAAGAAAGAGAAACTTGATTCCATAGGAAAAATTGGCAAAAACATCAAGGCACTATGCTCTGGAAGATTGCGTTGTGCTTGGATGCCTGGCGCTGTGCTCAGGAAAACACTCAGCCTAACTGCACTTCACTTGGGACAACTAGCCAGAAATCGCCCGAAACTCTCCCAAAATTGATTTTTAAGCATGCTTACCTAATTTCATAACATCTTAAGCTAAGCTACAAGTAACTAAACTATTTTACTTATCTCTTTGTTTTGAAAAATCAATTCATGCCAAAGATATTTTTTAGTGAATTTCTCATGCAAAAATGATAGGGTTGATGATGGTCATTTTCCTCTCTTGATTTTTAACATGTAAAATATTACCCTAAATCTATATACATGTTTGATATGATATGTAAATCACTCAATCAACCTCAAAACATAAATTTACCTCACTAAAAGTGAAACCCTAGTTCATTCCTAGGGGTTTTGGGCACTTTCCCTAAAAACTCTGTTTTTTCCTTTTCACAAGCACATTGTTCCTCCATTGATTTTCCATTCATTTTCATCAGTTGTACATAATCCATATCGACCTCTTTCAAACATACTTTACCTTTTTATCAACTCTTCCTACCCATCATTCCATTTTTCACTCGTACCTCACTATTTTTCTCATTTTCCTCCTACTAGGGTTTCTATCACCATGCAAGGAGAATATTCACTTGAGAGGAAGAGACATCATAAGGGAGGAAAAATCCGCAGATATGAGCCATAAAATTGCACTGAAATCAACTCATCTCCTTTTCTCAAATAGTGCTTTGAAGATGTGAATTGCTTAGATTCCTGCAAAAGGGTGAGTGAAGTGGGTTTCAATGAACAATCGACAAATTAGGTTGTAACTCAGTTGAAAGGTGAAAGTGATGTTATTTCTAGTGTGGCCTCCATTTGACTTGCTACAAGGGTACCAAATAATGGTGAATATTGGTTCGAGGGGATGAGCTTAGATCTTGAGAATTATAGACCCTTCTTGAAAGAACCATACAGGGAAAAACATGCTCATATTATGCCTTTTGGGTAATTATTGGAGAATTATGCCCCCTTGATGAAGATTGTCATGAAGTTCTTTACATGTGAAGGAAGATTCTCCAGATTATATGCCTATCATATTTGCCTCCTAATGCACTTTACATCTCAGAAGCCACTCAATATGTGCAACTACCTGTGTAGGAGCATTACCAAAATGTCAGAGAGGATTTACATGAAGAACAAGGAGAACTATCCTAGCCTTTTTCATCATAGTCTAATCAAGACTACAGTCCTTCATCAACTTGCATAGAAAGATATGACTTGGGAATCTTTTTTGGAAACAACTCTAAAATGGCATGAAACCAATGTGGCAACTCCACCTTCTAGCATGCCAACACAACAAATGGAAGTGGGGTCCTCTATAAAAACAGTTGAAAGAACCAAAGCAGTTAAGCCTAAGGTGACTATGATGTACAAGAGAGCAAAGAGGCTTGTTTTCTTCTCATGGTGAGAAAGGGGCGCCGCCTTCTACATTAGCAAAATAGGGATTGACAGCATGAGATAAAGACATTATTGAGCATGAATTTGAGCTGGTTCATTTAGAGGCAAAGGATGAAACTTCAAGCATGCAAAGGATGGTCAGAGATAAAGACTATCAGATCAAGGAACTCATAGTTAGCATGGCAAGAGTAAGGTACATCATCTCATTCCTAGAATAGGAAAATAGTTAGCTGAAAGCAAAACAATTAATCATGGAGAAAGAGCAAACCAAATTATTGTAGTAGGTTAGGAAGGGCAAAGATGTCATGGAGACAAACAAGCCTGAAGAAACACAAGTGAAGGGTAAGAGAAAAAGGCCAAGAACAAAAGGGCTTAAGAAGGCATTACAAGAAGAAAAAGAACACATTTTGGTGAAAGAAGAGCTAGACCTAGAGGACATAATTGCTTTAGAGGTTAGTGAAGACAAGGAATACTGGATCAATATGGTAAATGACCACTCGGAGAAGCTTCTAGAGAAACAAAATAGAGATAATAGCTGCTAAGGCACATGGCACACCATTACCAGGCTCAAAACATGATCTGTAACGTCAAGGTCAAGCAGTTGGAGAACAAGCTCAAATAAATCCAAAAGAACCAAAAAGATGAAGGAAACTTGGAGATACTTGTTGAAGAATATATGAGGGCTTAAAATGTATCATTTTTGAGCCCTTGTCCAATTTTGAGCAAATTCTGATTAGTTTTGGTTTTTTTGCAAATTTTGAGGCCTAATTAAGAAAATCAATAGTTACAGGAGCGCAGTGCCTTGGCACTACAATTTTTCCTCATGCATCCATTTCAGAAAAAAAATGTATTTTTGGAAATCTCTTACCATCCTCTAAAAACCCATTTCCTCATATTTTCCAGAGGAGGCTTAGATTTTGAGAAAAGTGGAAAAAAGTGGCGAAAAATCAGCATTCTGGACACTTTTTTGATAGGTGTTGTGCTCGTGGAGCGACCTTGGGAAAATGGATTTTTGAAGAACTCCCCATGGGTGATTTTCAAAAATTCAAGGTGTTTTGGAAACTAAAATTGAAAATTTAGTTGACCATTCTCTCAGATTATCATTGGGACCTTAGAAAGGCACCTGAAAGTGGGCTCAAAGTTGGTGTTGTGCTTCTACAATTTCCTTTGTTTTTAATTGTAAATTTCACTGTATAAATTTTCTAGCTTTCAGTTTGACTTGGTCAAATTCAAAACTCTTACTATAATGGCAATTTTTTTGAGGCTAGGAGATGTAGGCATGAATAAATTTAAATGATAGGTTGTCTTTTATAAGGAAGCAAACTCCTAAACAAACTCCCCAAGATGTGTTTGAGTTTCACCTTCTCACTCTCACTTGTTGGTTCAGAGAATCTTGGAGTCAATTCCACCACCTAGGAATTAGACTCCTAAAGGTGAGAAATTGGTATAAGTGAGTCTATATGTATCATTTCTCTTTCAGAGAGAAGGGTTGGAAATTTTGTGGAGGAGGCTTACATGTAATGATCTTGTCAGCTAATACAGAGACAATTGCAGCTATTTTTAAGGAACTCTAGCCCAGTGAGTTCATGGTGTTTGTTCTTCTTTTTATTTTTTTTTCTAATGGTTAAAAGATATTTATCTACACTATATCTCTTCTTTTTATGGATTCCTTACAGTGAAATAGACAGAATTCTTGATCTCAAGCTCTATTTATATGGTTTTCATAGTTATGTTTATGTATTCTAAAAGCTAATGAACTCATGTTTACTTATGCCCATTAATATCTTCTACACTTTCTCTTCTATACTACATTGACAGTATTTCAAATACACCATGCTCTTCTGGTATCTAGCTCCTTTCCATATTTTCTTCTACACTCCTACAACCTAGACCTATCTATGGCTCCAAACCCTAGTCCAACAAACCCTAAATTCTAAATTTCACCAACACACAAACAATTATACATATCTAGCCTAAAATGTATTTTCTTTAAAGTCATTTCACTAATAAAATACTTTGAGAGATCCCTCTCTGTTAAGAAATTTACTGCATAACATAAATAATTACTGAGAGGAATAAATTTAAAAATAACCAGCAACAACCATAAACACATAAACACAAATGTTTATCTGGGAAAACCCCGAATCCAGGGAAAAACCCAACCTAATAAGATCTCATTAGCATTGGCCAAAACCCTGACCAATCCGACCAAGTGAGCCTTCACTGCTCACCTCCAGGTCTTGCATTACAATGAAGTCCTTCCAACGTTTTATAAGCTCCATTACATATAATACCACGAGCAAAATACTATGGGTGCACAATACCATGTGGCCCAAAACCATCACTATTTAACCTGGTAAACTTTGACTCTATCCTGAGTCAAGTTTACCTAACAATTCCCCCCTTAAACTTGACTTGGGGTTCTTTGACTAACTCCAACCAAACCTGCTAAGTGAGACAGTCTCGCTCACTCTAGCTCTTAACCCCCTCAAAGTTTTTACGTGGGGTATTGTTAACCCGACATCCCCCCTATCACCTAGGTCTAACCCAGACTTTATCGGTGATCACTGAGGGGTACACATGCCTTACCAGGTCTTACAGTAGTATGCCCATTTACATGCAATAATTTGACTTCATTAATTTTTTTTCTTGTTTATTGCTGCTGCGATTCTGATCCATCCTCTCTTAATTTGATTTGCTCAAAAACTTATATCAAACCACTTAAACTGCAAGCCCAATGAGAACCTCATAGATTCTAGCATTGGTGTCCTCACATACTAGAAAACGAACAATTTTCAAAGCCGCATGAACAATTTTCTTCTGCTGACCTTTTTTTAAATAGCTGCATGAATCCCGAACAATTCATCAACATGTTCCAAACAGGTAAATATCACAAATGCACTGCAATCCCTGGCAATTACGACACTATCTTCCACACATTCTCCTCGAGGTTCTTCCGTGTATGATTGTTCCACCATTATTTCCAGACCCAGATCTGCTGCATTGATCTCATTAGGCACTATAAACCCCTGGCATCAAAAAATCCCTTTGAGGCCAATATCTTGCTCTAATACCAATTGTTAAGAAATTATTCAAAGAAAATAAATTAATATTGAGATTTACTGAGATGAAAAATAACCAGTAATAAACACAACACATAAAAACAAATGTTTATCCAGGAAAACCCCAAATCCAGGGAAAAACCCAAACTAATAAGATCTTATTAGCATTGGCCAAAACCCTGGCCAATCCGACCAAATGAGCCTTCACCGCTCACTTCCAGGTCTTGCATTACAATGAAGTCCTTCCAGCCTTTTATAAGCTCCATTACATATAATACCACTGGAAGAATAGTATGGGTGCACAATACCATGTGCCCCAAAACCATCACTGTTTAACCTGGTCAACTTTGACTCTATCCCAAGTCAAGTTTACCTAACAGTATGTAGGAGGGCCTACTTTCTGAATTCATCCAAACCATTCAACTGGAACAGTCTCTATTTTTGTGCACTACTAAGATCTAGATCTAGTTGGGTTTCCATATTTAATGTGTTATACTCAAATTCAATGGACAACAATGCCTTTTTCCCATAGACTAGCTCATAGGGTGTGAATCCAGTGGTGGTCTTCCATGTGGTATTATAGGCCCAGGTGGCCTCAACTAGTCTACCTACCCAATCCTTCCTGTTGCTGCTTACTACTTTGGTCAAGATGCCCTACAATGCTTTTTTGGTCACCTCCACTTTCCCATTAGCTTGTGTATGATAGGGAGTGGAGGTTCTATTCTTGATCTTGTGATGGATGAACATGTCTTTAATCATGTTGGAGGTAAACTGGCTGCCTTGGTTTGTGACCAGCTCTCTAGGGTACCCAAATTTGTAGAATACATTCTCCCTTAGGAGCTTAGCTACCTTCTTCTTTGTTGCTGCCTTAATTGCCTTGGTTTCAGCCTACTTAGTCAAATAATCAGTGCACAATAATATATTGTCTTTGCTTGGAAGGGGGGTTAATAGCCCCACTGAAGTCCATGCCCCACTGATCCAAAATGGATCCAAAACACCCTCTAAGCCTTCAAACATTCAAAACTATTGCATGACAAGAGCTTTTGGAAAAGTCAGATTACACTATCGGGAGGCAAAAACATAGAGAAAACAATGAAAAATAGAGTATCAGCGGCTTAAAACTACTTTACATGGGAGTCATTGGATCTGGCCGATCAACGATCCAGATCTGATCAACAAATTGCAATTAACGGTGGCAAGTAGAGGCTATCAACAAAGACCAGATGATATATGCGATAGCGATTAGCAGGGTCAAAAAGGACCGTTGATCAAGCGTGCAAATCGATGGCCCAAGTTGAATCGCAATATTGCAATCGAAAATTACATAGGAGTGCTTACAAACGATCCAAAGGTATGTGCAATATGCGATTGCAATATCATAATATCACATTGAAGCAACACAAAGGAGTGGGACCAATTCATGCAACTGCGATAGCCGGACCCGACAAGATTATAAATAAAAACATATATATTTTGAGTTTTGTAAAACAACATTTTCCTTTGTATTTGCATTTTTCGTTAAATAAACGAAATACGAAGGAAAAGTGTTGATGCAATGAAACTAGACCCAAAAGAGTTTATGAATGTATTTGCATAATATTTTAAGTTCGTGTAAAGCCATTTTACGGGGTTTTTCACTGTTCAATGTATTTTTTTTATACAAAGGAAACAAGAAGGATTTTGGGTGGCCATAAGCTATAAGTGGTTTTGGCCAGGCTTCGCCCGAGCCCATACATTGGCTGCCACATGTCTAGGTCCTGGAGAGAGAAATCCACTCTTTTAGGGCAGTTAACTCCCGTACGCATGGGCCACCCGAAATGAACCATAGCCATTGGATCTAGATCTTCCAGATCAATGGTGGAGGTGCGATAAGCCAACTAAAGGTAGACCTAGTAGGAGTTATAAGGCGGAATCTAAGTATTTCAAATCCGATAAACGACAGATTAGTGAATTTTCACAGTGTTTAGTGTATTTCTCTGTGTAAATAAAGAACGCTAATTTTGGGGATTTCAAAGGCCTGATGGTCCATTCCGTTATAGAATAGGTGGCCACCATCCATGAAAGAATTTAGCAATGATTACTAATGCTCAGAAGGGGATTTGAGCAGACAAAGGCCGAGAATCGAGAGAGCGAGACGGAGAAACGAATAGACAACATTGGTTTGCTTTAAAGCCACAGACTAACAAAAACAGAGACAAGCAGTGCTGAGACAAAGAGAAAACAGAGACAGAGAGTCAGTAAGGAGAGTTTGTGTACTCAAAAAGACTTGGGGGATCCAAGTAAAGCCTTATTGTTTTGTATCTATTGTGTGAGACTCAAATTGAGCTCACTTTTGTAAAACCTCTGCTTCTGAGGACATAATAAAGAGGTCACCACTGAAGGCTGGACCAAGAGACGTAGCCTAGGAGTTCTGGGTGAACTCCACCTGTTGTGTTTATGTCTGTTTTTCTATTATGTTCTTTAAATGCTTCACTATTTATGTATTTCACAATCTTATCGATCCCTTGCATAAAGTAACATAGGAAAATCCATGCACATGAGTCTGTAATACCTTAATAATTGTCTAAGATCTTGTTTTCAGATCACCCACTTGTCAAATGGCTTGAAAGTCACTTGAGGTTGCAGAGGCATTTCATCTCTTGGAGTAGGAATTCTCATCCTTTGGCACTGATCACACCAACTAGTATATTTTCTCACATCATGATGAAGAGTGGGCCAATAGTAGGCTGCTTGTAACACTTTGAATGCTATCCTTTTTGCTACAAAATTACCTCCACAAGGCCCATTATGACAGGTCAAGAGGATGTCAAAGACTTCCTCCTCCATAACAAACCTTTTCAAGATTTGATCTAGGCCAGGTTTGAAGAGATTTCCCTAATCCAAGTGAAGGGGGTGCTCTTCCTTACTATCTTTCTCTTTTCTTTGGAGGACAAGTTTGGTGGGACTGTGCCGATACCAAATAGTTTTCTATATCAGCAAACCATGGAGAGAGAAATGAAATAGAAATAAGTTCTTGTCTGGTAACTGGTCATCCACCATTCCTTCTTCACCTGCAGGAAAATTTACTCTAGAAAAACATTTTGCAACAACATTTTCCTTACCACGCTTATCAACAATGGTTAGATCAAACTGCTATAATAAAAGTAACCATCTTATAACTCAAGCATTCACATCTGGTTTGTTCATTAAATATTTAATTACAGCATGGTCAGTATGCACAAATGTTTGAAAGCTTGTAATATAATGCCTGAATTTGTTCAATGAATGTACAAAAACTAGGAGTTCCTTTTTGGTCACTGTGTAATTTAGTTCAGCTTTTGATAAATTCTTATTGCTAAAATAGATAGCACAAGGAAGTTTTTCATCTATCTCACCTAGGGATGCTCCTATGGCTTTGTGTGAGGCACCAGCATGAATATGAAAGGGGAGGTCCCAATTTGGGCCTCGGAGAATCAGTGTAGTGGTTAACTTATCCTTTTAACACATATTTCATTAAATTTGGAATTAAATGGTGGATCTAGAATTTCAAAATAGCCAAAAAACTCAAAGGCTAGTGATGTCCTTGTAATAAAAAAATTCCAATTTTAATGAAATATGTGTTTTTTGGATGTTTATGGCCTCTTGGTAACTTTTTGACCATATAAACTCAGAGTCTTTGGCCAATAAACCAAATAAGGGAGAGGCCAACTTGTTGAAGTCCTTTATGAACCTTTGGTAGTATCCAAATAACCCTAGGAAACTTCTGACATCTCTCTACTTTTGAGGAGATGGGACCCTTTGGATGATAGCTATTTTGTTTGGTTCCACCTGCAGCCCTTGCTAAGATATTGAATGACCTAGAATGGTACCTGAAGTCATCAAGAATTCACATTTTTTAGGAGTGAGAGACATGTTCATTTCAATTCATTTGTGTAGTAATTTGCCTAGGTTAGACAAGGCTTCTTGAAAATCATAGCCATAAGGTGTAAAATCATCCAGATAAATCTCCACAACGCCATGGACTAATTCGGCAAAAATACTCAGGACTACTCTCTAGAAAGTGGCAGGAGCATTGCATAGGCTGAAAGGAAGGACCCTATGGGAAAAAGTACCCCAAGGACAAGTGAATGTGGTTTTATCCTGGTCTTTTGGGCAGATCTAGATTTGGTTATACCCACTAAATCCATCTAGAAAATAGAAAAACCTTTTCTCTGTCAGGCTATATAGCACTTGGCCAATGAAGGGTAGAGGAAAATGATCCTTCTTTGTGGCTTTGTTCAACTCCCTGTAATCGACACAAAATCTCCACTTACCATTTTTCTTGAGAACTAACACCAAAGGAGAGACCCACTCACTATTGGAGATAGGGTAAATGAATCCTATATCTAACAATGTTTGCAGTTTTTCTTTGACTATACCTTTAAGAGCTAGATTCATCCTCCTTTGTGGTTGCCAGATTGTCTCGCAACCTTCTTTGATGTATATGTGGTGACTACATACTGGCGGGTGTACTCCCTTCAGTTCTTTGTAACTCCAAGCAAAGGCTTCTAGATTTTCCTTTAGCATGTTACATAACTTCTCTTCTTGAAGATCAGAAAGAGATGGATTGATTTTCAAGGTTCTTGTTGAAATGTGGCAACAAAAATATTCTAATTTTAATTTTTCCTTGAATTAAAATTCGAATTTAGTCGCACCAGTTGCTTGAAAAATAATTAATTAATTCATCTTGGATTAATTAGTTGGAGAAATTCAAGCTAGAAGTCTTTGTGAAGTCATGCAACAATTATCCCTTAAATCAAGGAGATTGTCCCTTAATTAAGGAGATAAGGATGAGTTATAATTGAGTTGTAATTAGTTAGCTCAGTTAACTAAGTTATGTCTAGTTAAATTAGTTCCAAACAGTTTGATGAACTAATTGTCAGTTCAGTCAGTTAATGCATTCATGCATCAAACTAGTGTACTCCAGATAACTAAAGAATATCTTCTAAATAACTCATGCATGTCTATTCAGAGAAAGACCCAGTTGAGATTAAAGACAGGGATAGTGTACTATTAGTTGCAATAATTTTCCTATACAAAAAACTCTTGCATGCAGAAGGAATTCATTCCTTGAGATTTGCTCAATTTTACAGGGTGTAAGATCAATGTGAGTGATCAGTGTCACACTTGGTAACAACTGGATCACCCAGGAAAAACAACGCAAGGAAATAGGAGCTTGAAGGGCAGAGGAGAAGGCATATGAGCAGTCTATTTTGTCTGTGAGCATTTGTGAGGGACTATACTAAGAGATGGCTACATGTGAGAGCTAGAGATGTGTGTAATCCTAAGATATTTCCACTTGTATGATAGAGGCTTTCCCTAGAGTATTCTTTTGTGTTTCATGTGCCTTGATTCTTCTTCAGGTTATATGTGTTCTACTTGATCTTGCTCAAATCTATTAAGCTTCCACAATTTTAATTGTATAAGTAGATTAAAGTATTTTTCTTTAGTTATATTGCATTATCAGGTTAATATACAGTAAGAATTTCTACATGGTATCAGAGCAAAGGTTATTGGAGTTGTGAACAATATACGGAGAAGAGAATTCGAAGTTTGAAGTTAAGGATTGTAGGTACAAATCGAATTCATCTCATACTTCAGGTTGGTCAATGGAATTCTACAGCTTGAGACTTGAGTATGCCTTAGAAGGCAACTTGAATTACATAGCATGGAAAGATAGAATGGAAGTTTTATTAGAAGAAAATCATTTGAAGGATTTCATTGATCAAGAAATCCCCAAGCCAGCTGTAGCTAATGCACAAGAATTGGCTGAATGGAAGAAGTGTGGGGTGAAGGCGAGACATATTCTTTTGGAGGGAGTTCAAGACCATATTATCTCGAGTCTCCATGGGAAGGATACTCCGTTTTCAATGTGGAAGACATTGAAGGAACTCTATCAAAATAGTAGTGACCAAAGGAAATTGGTGCTCAAGGATAAGCTTCGAAAAATCAAGATGGAGAAGGGAGATATTATTTCTACATATCTGAACAAGCTCACCACCTACATATATGAGCTTGGTAGTGTGGGAATAAATACTACCGATGATGATATGGTGAGCCTTGCTCTCCTCGATCTTCCAAAGAGCTAGAATAGCTACCACAATTCTGTGAACGGAATAGAGAAACTATTGGATTGGGAACGATTGTGGTAGGATCTCATGCAGGAGGAGATCAGGAGGAGCACTTGAGATGGTTCTTCATCAAAGAATGATGATGAAGAAAATTTGGCCTTAGCAAGTAAGGCAAGGAAAGGGAAAGGGAAGGCTTCCCATTCCAAATCGAATTCTTTTCATGGAGGGAAGAAAGGTGACAAATCTAAAGTGAGATTCTTTAATTGTCATGAGATGGGACATTATGTAACTAATTTCCCATTGAAGAATTCCAAGAAGGGACCTTCGAAAGGATTAGAAGGTGAGGCATTAGCCTCTCAATTTGAAATGGACTTTACCCTCAACGCATGCATGGTTTTATCGATAGTGGGCTGTGTTTGGTATATTGACAGTGGAGCCTCATTCCACATGACTAGTGATAAAATTTTATTTAGTACCTTGGAGGAGAAAGACCTCAAGATGCACATAGAGATGGGTGATGACGGAAAGTACAATGTTTTAGGAGAAGGCATGGTTGCTTTTCAGAGGGAGCATGGAGCTCCTCTCATCTTGACAGATGTGAAGTATGTGTTTGGATTGAATAAGAACTTGGTATCGATTGTGATGTTGGAGGACAAAGGCTATGGTGTTGTCTTTAATAAAGGAAAGGCGTTCCTAAGACACATAGCCACGAGTCACACCAAGAGGATTGGGATTCGAGTGAAGAATCTCTATAAACTAGAGGCAGATGGTTGTGCTGCATTGAGTTCAAAAGAAGAATTGGTGCAAAGCCAATACATTGGCGAGTTATGGCACAGGCAGTTTGGACATCTGTATCATGGGGCCTTAAAGATAATGCAACAAATCTCTACTAGACTTCCCGAAGGTAAACTTGAGCAAGTTGACACATCCAAAGGTTGTACCTTGGGAAAGCACACCAAGTCTTCCTTTCATGATCGAGACAATTGAGCATAAGTGATCTTAGAGAGAGTTCATACTGATTTGTGTGGACATTCTCGATACCATCCACAATGAAGAAAATGTATTATGTTATTTTCATTGATGATTTTTCTTGTAAATACTGGATTTATTTCATGCATAAGAATGACCAAACCTTATCAAAGTTTTGTGAGTTCAAATCTTTGGTTGAGAAAGAGTCAGGGAAAAATATCAAGGCATTGAGAAGTGACAATGGTGGAGAATATGTCTCTCAAGAGTTTAAGGACTTCTGTGCAGTGAAAAGAATTAAATGAGAGTTGACAGCACTTAATAACCCACAGCAAAATGGGGTGGCCAAGAGGAAGAACAGAATGATTGTAGGGGTAGCACAGGTGAGTTGCATGACCAAGGCCTACCACTTCATTTTTGGGCCGAGGCATGCAAAACAACGGTCTATTTGCAGAATAGAAGCCCGCATCGCATACTTGGGATGAAAACACTAGTGGAAGCTTTCTTAGGTAAGAGACCAGATGTGGGTCACTTTAGGATCTTTGGCTCATTGGTATATTGCCATGTGACCATGGATGCATGGAAGAGTCTTGTGCTGACAGCACAGTTAGGAATACTTGTGGGGTACAATGATACACCTCACAACTATCGGGTGTATCTGCCTACCAGTCAGAGGATAGTGGTTTGCAGAGATCTCAAGTTTGATGAGCAGAAGGCCAAGTGAGTTTCCCTTGAGAGGGAACTCCAACTAGAGGTTATGGAGGAAATTTTGGTTCATAAGGAGGAGGAGCCTCAGACTATTGCAGAGCAGATACATGCAGAGTTTTATGCCCCTATACCAATAGGTGTCATATATCATGATTGACTTGATGAGCTATGTAATATATTCATACCTTTTCTTGTTGCAAAGGTTTTCCATATTTGTAAAAAAATAAAAAAATGTAAAGGGGGTATACCCTAAAATAAAAATCAAATGGTAGAAAGAAATAAAAGGTGGTCAAAAAAATGAAAGAAAATGAACCCCAACAAAAAGAAATATGAAGAAAGTGTGCAAGTCTAAATGCCACTAATTTTTTACTTTTATATAATAAAAAATTATGTGCAGCTTGTCACCTATGCCAGAATTCATGAATAGTAAAATAGTTTAAGTTTGGCTAGTTCATTTTCAATTTCATGTTGTAGAAATAGAGAATAAAGATCTGACCAAACAGTTTAATCTTAGCAGATAAGTAGATAGGTAGAGTGAATAAAGGAGCTCAATAGTTTAATTTGAGCCCTCGGATGTAATAAGTGTAGAATTAGATAGGCATTACCATGTAAAAGAAAAGAAAGTTTGATAAGGGTTTCCCATTCTAAGTGCACCCTAATAAAGAAGTAAAAATGCTAGGTTAAGTAGGTAGGGTAGGTAGATGATGGTTGCAGAATAATATGTGGTGAATGATGAGTTAAAATGTGTAAATTTTTTAATCTCATCATAAGGCAAATGGCATGTACCACATGGAAGACACATCAAGCAAGAAAAGTCAAAATAATTAACTCCCCTACTCATTTCCCCTAAATTTTCACTAATTTCCCCTAAGTGCTAAGGTATCTATCAAATTAGAGGGGCTCAGAGCATTTCTTTGACTTCTAGAGGGAACGGACCCTTGAATCAATAATTTATAAAGCCTAAGTACTTTAGCCCATTCATCAATAACCATATCCCTTCTTAGATCATTCATTCCCTTGATAAGTATTTCCTAAGTAAAATCCTATTTTACTTAGGGAAATGGAAATATTTTACATAAAGACCCTTATTATTCATTTAGCGTAAGTTTCGATGTACACATGAAAATGTTATACACTTAGCGCTATTTCCATTCAATGTCATATTAACTATTAACTTATTAATATATATTTCCCTTATAAAATCTACCCATTCCCGTGTTACATTAACTATGTAAAACCCTGAAATATTATATATCCCGCCCCTTTGGTTAGAATATAACCATAAAATATCAATAATGGAGATTAATTAGTTAATCAGTAACTAATTAAAGAACCCAACCCACGCCACATTAAAAATGGATTAATTAACCCTCACAGTTAAATAATAGCTTTTCCGACCAATCCTGACACCCCCGATATGATTAAAAACTCTTAATTATATTGGGCCCACCCTCATTAAACTTCCATCACTTCGCATCCCCGATAGTCATACGATCAAGTCTCTGAGATCTGATGGCTGCTATGAATATCTCAGGACCCTTTGCAACTGCACGCTAGCATACGATTACAAAGTGATTTTGTGTACAGTACTTCTGCCACACGTCATTCCTTCTATGGAATCGCTGGCTCGAGGCCAAATACCGCCCCCCCTCTAGAAGCAGTACGATATAAACCACTTATTGCCTCCAAACTAAATGAAAAAACATCATGTCATTTGGCCATCGACATCACCCGTCCAAATCTCGAAACCCCCCAATCCTCGACTTTGTATATAAAACAAAACAAATCATTTTCATCATTTTATTCTTTGAACCTGTACATCCATGCAAACAAAATGTCAAGGTCAACCAACTTGAGCTTTCAGCCGCCAACCTGCTTCAAAATTTGCAGTCGACACATCCCAAAACCATCCAGTCATGACCAGTACCTACATTCTGTTTCCCGCCCCCAAGAATAGGTATTTACCAATTTCTTGACAAAAAACCCTGCAAATACTTGTTTTCCACTGCAAATTAATTAAAGAGGCCAAAATTCACCATAATTCTGTTATTACTTTTGCAATTTAACTCCCCTAGACCCTTGGTTTCACCAATTTTACAAAGAAAACCTCAATTTCCTTTCTGAATCCACAAGAACCAGAATGGAAACCCTGGTAGCTCTGAACATTGCACCCATTAACACCCCTTATCATGATTTAGACTATTTGCCTCTAGCGGATAAGGAATTTCAAATAAAAGACCTAATCACCGATAAAGACCACCTCAAAGTGTTTTTCCAATGCAGAGATAATCACTTGAATGGTAATGATATCCTGGGACTGTGGGAATCCAACCTCCCAATGTACTTGTTCCCGTCTATTCATATTTTCCCTAACATAATCCATCAATGCCATGAAAATTATGACCCCAACCATAGAGAAGTTATGTCTCCCAACCAAATAGTCCTTTTCACAATAACTGCTGAATCAATCAATGAGATGCTTCAATTTCATTCTAGTCAATCCCTCATCCCCATTTCCATTGGGAATTTACTTGAGAAATCAACTAAAATGTCCCATTATAAACTAAATCACCTTTGCCAAACTTTCATACTAAAAGAATATCAGACTACAGATCCCCCTCCTTATGGGTTAGTTTTCTTCATAGATATGGGTAAAATCATAGTTGATATGATATTTGCAATCATGGGATTCAACACTAGTGAGTATGTAGATGATTTGACCCTAGTGTTGATGTCTATCTTTACCCCTGGACAACCCCCTGCTATCAATTACGATTATGCCTCATTTATTGCTGAGAAAATTCATGACCAGTTCATAAGTCTAGAGAATGAAAGGGTTTTCAATTATTCCACCTTCATATATCACCTCATCCTCTACTATGAATTAGAAAAATTCCCATTTTCTGTCAAGAAACTTGATACTAAGGGTAATCCAAGGTCTGTCATCTTTTGGACTTCCATCTTTCATAGATATTTTTCTTGCCCTTATTCATATACTGAGTTCATTGATCAGTTTGTCCACCCAGTTACCACCTTGCTGACAGGGATTCCCCCTCCTAGGATTAATGATGATATCAAAATGATCGTTCAACTCTTCAAATAGTACAGAGTGGGTGACTAGTATTTAAACCAGAATCACACAGAGATTAGGGTATATGTGTGTGAGATTTCCCCATTCAAGCTACTTATATATGTTCAAATGAGACTGTTTGCATTGGAGTATTATAGACAGATAATAAACTTAGATTTGATTCATTTTACTAAGACAAAGAAGAAAGCACAAATAAGAATCACAGATCACTTAGGCCCTTTTATCTGCAACACTAGGGAAGCATGGAAAACGCAGAGCAAATTCTAGAAGACCATATGAAATTAAACAAAATTTTTAATTAGACTCCATATGATGCCCATAGTTTTATCTGTGATAAAAGGATGAAAAATAGACTATCACCATACTTACATCACAAAATTTCAGAGATTGAGCAATTTTCTAATATGGATGAATGGAGGGAAGGGACCCTAATAGAACCAGATAGTGAGCGGGTCAACATAGAAAATGTAATCAAGGATCTTGAAAAGACAGTTGACCTAGATTCTTTTGGATAGGTGTAATTTTAAATTTCTTAGAAGCCAGCATCAGGGACTAGTGCCTCAATAGATGATACCTCACAAAGGCACTCACAAGAGACTAGTGCACCACTTGTAGAGACATCACAGGGAAGAGAAAAAGAGATAAGCACTCAAGGAACCAAACAATCCATCATGTCGAAACAACCTCAAACTTTTCAGGAGCAGGCTCAAACACAGGCCACCCAATTCAAGTCAATATTGGAGAGCCCCCAATTTTGCAGACTCCTCTGAATGAGGAAAGGAACAAAAGAGAGACAAGGAAGTAGCTACCCCTATCAGTTGTCTATCAGACCACCTTGGTGCTAAGAGGCATAGGCTAAATCCTCATTCAAAAGATGAATTTTTTGAGGAAACTACAGAGAGTCAAAGAAAAGAAGGTGTAGCTAGCCAACATACTTTCCCAGTAGGTGGGACACTTTCTAGCTCACAGCGACGGAAATTGGAAAGGAAACAAAGTTTTGAAGTGTCATCTTTCAGGCCTCCAAGTAATGAGAACCTAGATATTAAAAACAAATTCAAAGAAATAAAGGCTAAAAATGAACCATTAAGGGCCCAATTCTACGATCAGTATTTGAAAATGCCCCCCACAAATCAAACTAAGTTGATTTCAACCTATGACATCAAAGAAGGTAAGATGCAGATGAACTTTTTCAAGCCCGAAATACAACAGCCTCAATCAATTGCAGACTACTTAAAAACTTATTTTGAGGTTATGGCCAAGGACATTCATCTCCTAGATCATATTGAGTTACATAAACAAATAGGGGAGATGGTATATTCTACGTTAACTAGTAAAGCCATGATGGAAAGAGCCTCCTCATAGGCTAAATATAATAGGATTAAATCATTAGAGGAGTTGGTTATTAGATTGGGCCATAACCCAAAAGATGTGAAAGCTGTAGAGGCCTTGATTAAGAAGAAAGATGAAGACATAGCTGCCTTAAGAAAGCAGTTAAAGTTACCTCCATCAAGGCATCCACAAACTACTGAAATCATCCAAAAGAAGTCTAAAGAGGAGCTTATGGACTTAGTCCTAAATCTAAATGAGTAGTTGAAGGAGATTGAACAAGAATTAGAAAAGTCATTGAAAAGCAGGCAGAGTGAGTCAACCTCTCAGCCTCAAAATGTGATACTAGTGGTCTCAACGGTTGTCCCTTCAACGCTTACAATAGCTCTGGCACCCAAAGTCCCTTTGGGCACAGCTGAAGCAATTACAGGCACAAGTATAGGAACAACACCAGCAGGAACTTCAAGATTGAGTACAGAGGAGTTAATCAAGTCCATGGAGAAGATGAAACTCTACGTCTCTGAATTGCAGAAGGTGAAAGAATTTTATTTTACCTTACAACAAAAATATGATGTCTCCAAAATCAATTTGGCTGAAGAGGTAAGAAATAATAAACGCTTGGCACTGCAGGTAAAAACATTGGAAAATGATATCACTCTTTAAAAGCCCATAATAGACATCAGGAATATTCTTTGGACCAACACCACTTAGTCAATAAATGATGCTTGGTCATTAATTCAAATAATTTTTGAATGGATTGATCTGGTGAAAGTGGCTCTTGAAGAAATTCAGAAAACTAAGGAAGAATTAGGAAGGAAACTTGAGGAAGCCATCAGGCTAACAAATTTTTTGAACAACAAAAATAAGTACCAGCTAGAAGAGCTGGGCATTGAAGATAGAACTGGGACTATTCTAGAAGTCAATGAGGTATTGAGCAAAAGGTATCTGATGTAGAATTTAGAAAAGAGATGCTAGAACATGCTAGAAGAAATTAATGATTTCATGAAGAAGTTTGGCATTTTGTAGAGCAAAGGAATTCCAGTCCTTTAGTAATTAATAATAATTGATGAGACATGAAGACTATGTGGACAAGTTGGGTAAATATATAGAGAACCAGGCCAGTTCATCAGCCAGTGCATTTGCACCAAAGGCACTACCAACAGGTAGAATTCTCTATGATAGTCTAGAGAACCTTTTCTATGTTAAACATGAGATAAAACATTTGTTTACAGTTCAGCCTAATTTTGTCAAATACACTGAGGCTGATGAAATATTTAAAAAACTTCAAAGGACCAGAATATCAAAGGAATATTGGTGGACGGACATGACAGATATTTTGTGAGTTACCTTGGTAAAAAATAAAAATTCAATATTTACCATGGTCGATTTTGGTAAAAAAGCAAGTAAGGATAAAACAGGTAAAGAGTATCAAAACAGGTCAAAGAGTATCAGTAAGAAGATGAAAAGTAGAACAACCAGCATTAAATTACGAGGAAGACAGCAAGATGCTGAAGCATAGGGTCTTCCTCCAGCTCATCCACAAAAAGAGGGACAACAAGCCATCAATTTACTTTAGCTTCTATCTTCAAGACCATCTGTTTCTATTTTTATGTAACATATAGTTAGGCTTCCTAGATTATATCTTTCTTTGTTAAGAGATATTTTATTGTAAATTTTTGTATAATTACTCCCTCATTCGGAGTATTGAGGGTGGATTCTTAGACATTCTATAGACTTATTATTTTGGAACAGAAAAGTTGTTGAACAACTCTTGTATGGTTGGCTGGATGAAGAAATAAAGCAAGAGAGTTTTTACAGGATTCATGTGTCAAACATTGGGCAAATAAGTATTTTATATCTCATGTGTTATTGTTTTATGGTTTAATATTTGAATTTTGTTTCATACCTGAATATTAAAATGAAAAAGTATAATTTAGAAAGTGCTTAAGAGAAATCTGTCTTTAAAATCGTTTTTATTCTAAATGTTTTCTTGTAAACTATCATAGGCAAGGAATTCTTAATTACTCCTGTTTTTTAGTTTATCATTTTGATCATTTAATAAGAAAGTCTTAATTTCTTTTTATTAGTGATCATCCACTTTCCCTATTCTTAAAACATGTTGAAGGATTCTTAATCACCCTTCTTCCCTTTTAAGTCCATTCCATCTTTTCAAGTTACAATTTGTTCCCTGTTTAGCTATCTTGCCCTGTGAAGCCATCCTTTGTTGAGAAATCTGATCCAGTTAAACCATCTGCAGTTGAATCCATAGCCCAATGGCCTGAAATACTCTACTCTATCCATCTGCTCCTAAATTCCACCACCAAACACAATCAAAACCCTTAAATTTTCATAACTAGCCTAATATTTCATAAAACAAAGGTAAATCTTAAAGAGAGAGCCCTCTCTGAGTATAGATTGGTTAGATTGTGTACTTAAAAGTTGGTTTGTGGTTACCTCAGACCCCTTTCCTTCTTCTGACAACTTCAAGGAAAATCTGAGTGATAACATAATGGCGAATCCACTGAGGAAACCAACTCCTCAGTCATAAAAAATATTTAAGAAAGTTTAAATATAAATCTAAAGCATCTTAAAGAAATCATAGAAGTTGTTTGTTGATATAAATTAAGAAAAATCAAAGACAAAACCTAAAAACCTGGTTTTAGAAATGACTTCTTACACTACAGCTAATCCTGATCCCAATCCACCACAAGTGTTTGAGAACCCCAATCTGATCCCCAGAATTCTTAGGAGACAAGAAAGTAAAGACAGTTCTGCTAGCTCTCGGCCTACCTTCAGATCAACATCTTGCCCTGTTAGGTGGATTTACCTTGAAGCCGAACCCTTCGATGAATACTTTGAAACCTCTTTGTTTAGGACTTCATCTGATTCTAAATTAATTGCCCTGATCCTAGACCCAACATTCATCGAAGAATTATAGCTTCAATTTGTTAGTTCATCAATTGATGGGCATTTGCAGAATTCACTACAATTTAATCTTATCACTGAAGGAACACCCAACTCCTCTGTAATCACTTCTGCTTCTGCAAGCTCATCACCTTTTCCTCATATATCTCAACCTCAAACCACCCCTTCCGCCCCTCCATCCACAACCCAAACATCCATTGTTATCCCAACCCCAGCTGTTGTTTCAACCTCACCTACAATAATGGCAAAAATGTATACTCCCCTGGTTCTACCAGCAAATTTAGGTGCCATGCCCTAGGACTACCAAAGTAAGATCACTCAATTTGATGGTACTCGTACCTATACAACCCAACAACACACCAAAACGATGACTGATTACTTTGAAATTTATGAAATAGATGCCGATGATGTAAGGATGAAAATATTTGTTTAGATTTTAACTAGGGAAGTCAGAACTTGGTTTAGGGCTCTAGCAGCAAATAATATAGACAGCCTAGACACTCTCCATAGATAATTCTTGAACCGATGGGAGAAAAAGAAAGATCCTCTTCAGATTCTATCTAAGTATGAAAACCTAAAGAGAGGAACATAAGAAACTCTGTAGGATTACTGCACTAGATTAAAAAATTTCTACAATGCCATCCCTCAAAGCCTCAGACCTGTTAGGTTCCTATACCAATAGGTTTCATTTTTCATGATTGACAGTGGAAGTGCTAAATATGTTCATCCTTACATGCTGCAAAGGTTCCATATTTTGTATACAGACAGAAAATTAAAAGAGGGTATGCCTTAAAAGAGTAATCAAAAGGCAGGAAAATGAATTGGTCAGAAAACAGAGCAAAAATGAACCCCAAACCAAGAAACCAAGAAAGTGGCCAATCAAAATGTCATTGTTATCACACTTGATGGGTGGCCTAACAGTTCAATCTGGACCATGCCATGTTTGAATTGCTGTTGTAGAATAGAGAAAGAATATATGTCCAAACAGTTCAAGCTTGGCAGATGAGTATATAGGTAGAGAAATTAAGGAGCCCAACTGCTTAATCTGGGCCCTTGGAAGAGATAAGGGTACATTTAGATAGGAGGGCAGTCAAAAGAAAAGAAGACAATCAGGGTTTGCCAGTTCAAGTGCACCCAATCCAAAAGAAGAAAAAATGTTAGGTGTATTAGGCTGGGTAGGCAGTTTGAGGTTGCAGAAGCAAGTGTGTGATCATTATTTGTCTTGAGAAAAAGCACCCACCTCATCAATGACACAAGTACCGAGGTAGTTGTTTGGTTACATAAGCTTTGGAAGCATGAATAATTTCCCTTCATTCCCCTAAATATCATTTACTAACATCCCCTCAAAAACCTTGGGATCTGCCCAATAGTCCTGTTTCACTTCATTCTAGGACAAGCGCCAAATAAAACTCTGAGTTTACTCAAGGAAAAGAAACCAGATTTCTTGTGTAAACATCATCATTCCAAACCCCATTCATTTCCTATATCTAAGTTTCACTTCATAAACTTAGCATCTTCCCCTACAGTTTCACTCCACAAAGTCATACTAACCTCTAACTCTATTATTTAGCTCCCTAAAAACATTCTCCCATCCCTATTTCACAAAAAACTATATAAAAACCCAAAAAATTTATTTAATATCCCACCCATAGCAATATAGCTATATAACACAATTTCAGGATATATTAAGTCCATCCGGGACTAGTATGAACCCTTCTGCGTCCTAAACCATGGAAGTAATTTAACCTTGGTTAAGTTAATAACCATTGTCCACCCCGCCGCTCATTATTTAAGTTTTTTGTTTAAACAAATATTAAACTATATCCCCGCGCATAACCACATTAACCCTCACTAACCAAAGTTTTCAACCCTCCCCCTGCTCGCATTTAAATATTATGTCCGGGCGGGTCTTGCACCTAATCGTCCATTGCTCCACTTTCCCCGTCCACCGTCTGATGTTCCATGCCGTAGATCTAATGGTGGGCAGCCTTTTTCAAACCCCGATCTGTCGAAGTTTAGCATCTGGGGGATGGGCAGTTTTGCTGTCGTACCCCCGCCACGCGTCGTTCTCCCGGCGTGATCGGAGCCCCCCTACCCAATACTGCCCAGGGCCAAAGGTGGTGCAGGATAATACCATAAACCACCCTCTGACCCCTGACGTCAGCACCACGTCACCGTGACGTCACGTCTGCGTCGGCCAGCTGCTGCCTTGTGCTGCTGCCACATCACCCTCTCGCACCATCACCCTGCCAACGTGTCCTCTTCCACGTCATCGTGCCGTATCCGCTACCCGCCAAATGACATCATGCTGACGTCATCTCAAAAAGCGCCAAAAGCGCTAAAAAGTCCCAAATTTTCATAAAATAACACAAAATGCCCGTTTTTCTTTCATTTTCATTAGTCATTGTGGGAGTGATGTGCATGACGTTTACGTCGATTTTCTACCCAAGCTTGAATTTAGTCATCCAAACCACTGCCACCTGTAATTTCAACTCCATTGTCCACCATTGCACCAGCTCAACACCCTCGGCACCATAAAAACCAGGTATTTGCCCAAATTTCACCTGTTTACCCCTGTTTTCGCCATTTTCTCCATTTCACTTACTTGAAACTCTGCAAACTCCCAAAATAAAGGCACTCATGCACCTAAATCCTGCCTAAAATTTACTGATTAACCCCCTGTTCAAAGAAAACCCTGTGAACCCGCACCCACTTGCAAATTCACCGTTAAAAAATTGTTTTAAAGTTTGGATTGCCGGAAGAAGTTCCATACGGCCGTGCATTGACCCCTTTTACCAAAATTCCTCTACAAAAGTCCACCTATTTTAGCTCAAAAAACATTCTTATTCTCTCTGTAGTTTGCCCCCACAGTTTATCAACCCAGTGAATTCATTAAAGAAAAGAAAATTATGGCCTCTTTATCATAATTACAGACAATGAAGACTACTGCCTCATTTCAACTCATTTTTCATCTCCTTTACAAATCCTTAGAAGCAATTTTCCTTTGTCTGTTGTTTCACTAATCTTCACTAGAAACTTCAAGATGGCCACTCCAGTAGGTTTAAACATTGCTCCTATCAATGCACCTAACAAAGAGCTTGAAGCACTGCCTTTAGTTTCTAGATACTACCTCATTCAGGATTTGGTTGGGGACATAAATCACTTGCAGACCTTCTGTCAGCTGAGAAATAGTTTTTTGAGCAGTAGTGACCTGTATGGCATTTGGGAACCAAATTTTCCCATCTACTTCTTGCCCTCTGTAAATATTTTCCCTGAGATAATTCACCTCTGTGCTGAGAACTATGACCCAACTCAAAGAGCTGTCAAGTCTCCATTTGGGAGCACACTCTTCCATATCACTCCTCATTCCATTAATCAAATGCTAAATTTCAAGCAGACTCAGCTTTTGGTCCCTTTTTCTATGAAATACTTGCTGGATGAAGGCCCCAAACTCTCCAGCTTTGAGATTGCTAGAATTGCCAAGACATTCATGAGAGCAGAAAGCCAGCCTACAGAGTCACCTCCTTTCTTATATGTCAATTTCAATGAAGTAGGCAAACTGCTTGTAGATATGATATCCTCTGTGCTAGGTTTCAAAACAAGTGAGCACATTGATGAAACAGTGTTGGTCCTATTGTCTGCATACAGCCTAGGACAGCCCCCTGCTGTCAAGTACAACTATGCCAAGTTCATTGCAAATAAAATCCATGACCAACTAGTAAAGCTGGATAGGGAGGCAGTCTTCAAATATTCATCATATATCTATCATTTGTTCATGTATTATCAGTCAGATCGCTTCCAATGTCCCATCAAGGAGTTGGATGTAAAGGGTGAAAGAAGGTCTATTATCTTTTGGTCATCGGTCTTCCATCAGGTCGAAAACTCTCCTTACTCCTATTGTGAGTTCATTGACCAATTTGTTTACCCAGTCTCCTGTCTCTTGAAAAGAACTCCTCCTCCCAGATTATCATATGACATGCAGAAGATATTGCAGTTGTCCAAGAACTACAAAATAGGTGATTGGTATCTCTACCAAAATCACACTGTCATTAGGATCTATGGCTGTGAGCTCTGTCCCTACAGGCTCCCAAGATATGTCCCCATGATACTGTTTGCCTTGGAATATTATAGGCAACTCATCAATTCAGATCTCACTCATTTTCATAGTGCCAAGAAGAAAGCTCGCCTGAAATTCAAAGACCATCTAGGCCCCTTTATTATGAACAAGAAAGAGGGTTGGCAAGATGCTGATCAAATACTGGGGAAGAAACTCAAACTAAAAAGGAGTTTCTGGTGGGTCCCTTATGACCTCGATGGCTTTATGAGTGCCAGAAAAGTAAAATATAGGCTGACATCATATGAACATTGTAAAGTCCCACAGATTGAGCAATTTTCTAATCAAGATGAGTGGGTACAAGACACATTAATTGAAGAACTCACTCAAGAAGAAATAATGGAGCAAAATGTCAAAGATTTGGAAAAAACTCTTGACTTGGATTCTTTTCAGCAGGTAACATTTAAACTGCCACACCAAGTTGGAGAGGGCACATCCATTGCTGCAGCTTCACAAGCTTCCCAAGAAACATCTACATCAGCAACAGGTACAGCAAAAGGCAAAGAAGTGATGGATGCTGAGCAAGAAATAGTTACAGAACAACCTACCACCTCTAAGGAGCAGAGTCAAGGGCAAGCCCCTCCACAGCAGGTTGAGGCATCACAGATTCCAGCCTTATAGACTCCTCTTATTGAGGAAAGAGGTAAAAAATAGGATAGAGAAGAGACCACACCTCCAAGTGGGTCAGCACAACAACTTGAAGCCAAGAGGCAAAGAATTGATCCTCAAGTCGAGGAAGAGATTAGTGAAGAAATCATAGAGAACCCAAGGAGGGAGAAAGAAACAAGCCAGGAAACAGCTACCAACTCATTCCAGCAGGAGCAAGGTAGGCAACATAGTACAAAGGTGTCTTCCTCTAGACAACAAAGCAAACAACCATCTGGCATTAAAGGAACTTTCATGGAAATCAAGGCCTAGAATGAGCTATTAAGAATACAGCTGTATGATCAATTCCTGAAAGCAACACCCTCCAAACAGCAAAGATTGATGGCAGCTTATGACATCAAGGAGGAAAAGATGATTCTAACTCATTTTAAGCCTAAAGTTCCACAGCCCAAAACAACTGCAGATTACATAAAGACAAACCTGGAAGTCCTCTCCAAGGACATACACACAATGGATCAAATAGAGCTACATAAGCAAACAGGTGAAATGGTCTATGACACTCTAGCAGACAAGGCTCTGCTGGCGCATCAACTAAAGGAATCATTGAAAAATACAAATACTCAATTGGAATTAGAGAGAATGTCTTCCTCGACCAAAGATAACTAAATAAAAACATTGGAGGAAATTATTGTGGATCTAGGGCATGATCCTAAGGATCCCAAGGGAATCAAGGCCCTTATGAAGAAGAAAGAAGATGACATTGTTGCACTCAGAAAACAAGCAAAGCTGCTTGCAACTATTCACCCTCAAACTACAAAACTTGTGCAAGAAAAAGAAGTTGATGATACCATGGATCTGCTCATGAGGATGAATCAAAGAATAATACAAATGGAGGAAGAGTTGGAGAAAGCATTGCAGGGAAAGCAGGGAGAGTCGACCTCCCAGCCCCCTCAAACAACCCCAACTATTGTCACTGTTCCTCCCACACAAGCAACAACAACCCCTCCTATCATTTCAACATCCACAACGACTACATCAACTACAGATGCTACAACAGCAGCAACAACAACACCAGAATCTAGCATGAGTATGGAAAACATGATGAAAGCAGTCAAAGAGCTAGAAATTCAGGTGACAAAGGTGAAAGAGGCCAAAGAAAAGTTGGCCAAGATAGAGGCAAGCTATGACAAATCCAAGATGACAGTGGCTGAGAAACAAAGAGAAATAAAAGCCTTGGACAACAAAATAAAGGCCTTAGAGAAAGAGCTTACTTTAGACAAGACTCTAGCTGAAATCAAAAAGATTCTGTGGGCCAAAATTGGCCAATCAATCAGTGACCAATGGCGATCAATTCAGGCTATACATGAACAAATCGAATTGATAGGCCTAGCTCAATTTGAGACTCAAAGGGCTAGATTAACATTGGGAATTATGCTTGAGCAGGACAATAAAATGATTCATTTCCTAAACACTCATACAAAAGAGGAATTGGTAGCATTAGACATCAATAGCAGGACAGATACTATTCTGACAGCAAAAAAGGGGCTGACCTTGAGAAATTTTGTGCAAACTCTAGAGAGAAAGTGCCAGGAAATGCAGGCAGAAATAAATGACTTCAAGATAAAGATGACAACATTGCAGACCAGAGGATTACCCAGCCTATTGACTAGTGCTGGAAAATTATTGTCCTGTGAACAATATACTACCAGAATCAATAACTATGTTGCAAATCAGATTACAACATCTTCAAGTTCCTCATAAGAAGCAGGACCTCCCTCTGGACAATCTCTTTATGAAAAGTTGGAAAACTTGTTTTACATTGGGCATGAAATCAATCATCTATTTGAGGTCCCACCCAATTTTTATAGATACACAGAGGCTGATGAAACACTCATAAAGATAAGAAGACATCAGCTACCTCCTGAGGATTGGTGGCAAGCAATGCTGGAAATTTTGCCTAGATAATTTCGGTCTTTTTCCTCTTTTTTCAGCTTCAGTTTTTTGGTCGGCTACAGGTCAACAAAATTCATTACACAAGCACAAAACAAAGTATAAAGACAATAGGCAGATGGAAGTCAGAGAAGTGACTCAGCAAAGCACTAGGACATCAAGCCCAAAAATCGCAGATTAAAGGCACAGCCTCAGCCGACTCAGTTGGTCCAAAAAGTCAAAATTATCTGACAAAATAGACAACTAGCACACAAATATTTACTACAGCATTTATTTCTTTCATCTACTTCCTTTGAAGAGTTGGTGATGAAATTTATTGCATGGGGACTCATCAAATAGATATTTTGTATCTCATTTTTGTATATATACCTCCCCATAGAATCTATTAGGGGTTGGTGATTTTCTTTCTAGACTGCGTTGTAAAATATCAGACTATATTAATACAAATTGCTATTGAAGTTCACTGTCTCTGAATCATCTGAAGGTGGATTAGATGTTCTGGGACCTGCTACAAAACTCCTGTGTCATTCTATGGAACAATAAGTTATACTAAACTGTGTTTTATGTTCTCTATATTCGTAAATTCCATGTATGTTTCATAATCTTGATGACAGAGAAGAAGAATAGCATAGGATTTGTTTAAATGCACCCTGTGTTCAATCTCTACTATTAATTATGTTTTCTTCAGGATTAGTCATAAATATGAATTCTTAACTGCTCATGTTTGCACTAATTCCTTCATCTTGAATACTGTTCAGGAATCCTTAATTGCTCCTGCATAATATTCATACACTTTCCCTCTGCTAGTATAATGAAAGATTCTTGATTGCCTTTCATTCCCTGACTTCATTCCATCATTTCCAGATTTGAAAATTGTTCCTAGGTTGCCTATCCTGCTTTGTAGCATTACCATTTCACCAAGAAACACTTTCAACGATTACACTTTCAGTGACTCCATTGCCCAATGGGAAAAATGTATTTTATACTTGCAACCCAGCTCTGTCTGAAATCACCATCCAAAAAACTTAAAACCAAACCCTGTTCATCATAACTAGCCTAAAATACTCCAAAACAAAGCTAAATTTCAAAGAGAGAGCCCTCTCTGGGTGTAGGTAGGCTAGGACCTGCAGCTAAAAGATTGGTTAGTGGTTACCTCGGCCATATTCCCTACAGGAGGCAGGGAACAACCTGAGTGATAAAATCATTGGCAACTCCGCTAGGGACTAACCAGAATCTATGGTTCAACATATTCAAAGGAAAGCCCAAGGCCTCCTATTTTTTCAAAACAATTTCCTGAGAAACATTGTTTAAAGTTGTGATTATAAAACATTCCCGCAAAAGTACCAAAAACAAATCTAGAAGCTGGCTCCAAAGAAGAAGATTCGTTACACCAGGTCACACCCTGACCCAGATCCTCCAGCTGTTTTTGAAAATCACAATTTAATCCCTAAGATCCTTAGGAAGCAAGATCAACAAGAAGATTTTGCTGATTCAAGTCCTGAAGCAGTTCAACAAAGCTATATTCCAACCCCTGCTAAAGCTTCAGTTCGTCCTTACATTACTCCTACTTCTCCTAGTTCTTCATCCACTTCTCAAAGCACCTTCTCCACTCCTCCATCTACTACACATATATCTACCATCGTCACTATTTTTCCAGCTGTCCCATCTCTTCCTGTTGTCCCATTTATCCCTGGAAATATGGCCAAGATATGCTCCCTTGCAATTACCTGCAAATCCAGGGGCTATGCCCCAAGACTAACAAAGCAAGATCACTTATTTTGATGGTTCCACTTCCTATATAGCTCAACATCACACCAAGAAGATGCAGGATTATTTTGAAAACTATGAAATTGATGATGATGATGTGAGGATGAAGATCTTTGTTCAGAGTCTAATTGGTGATGTAAGGACCTGGTTTAGGTCACTTGCTGCAAACTCTATAGCCAATCCCAAGGTCCTATATCAAGTCTTCTTAAACAGATGGGAAAAGAAGAAAGACCCTTTACACGTTTTAACTGAATATGACAATTTAAAAAGTGGTCCACAAGAAACTGTCCAAGACTATTGTGCAAGGTTCAACAATGTGTACAATTTCATCCCACAAAACCTTAGACCTCCACCTGACTTAGCCTTGATCAAATTCCCTGATGGATTTGATTCAGACATGGCATATCAGCTGAGGTAAAGAGCCCCTCCCAGCTTAGCAAACATGCAGAATATAGCTATTAGTGTGGAGGCAAACCTGATTGCTGAACGAAATAGGGCTAGAACTGAAAGAAGAACAACATTAAAAGAAGAACCTTCAGCATTCGAATAAAAATTAGATGCCATCATCAAAGGAATGGAAATATTGGGAGACAGGGTAGAGACCATTGAAAGAAAGTCATCCTGGGAAGGGCAACCAAGTAACTCAACAAGAACCCCAAACTTTAGAAAAGGCCAAAACCCTACTACTGGAATACATGGCCCTGATAAGAACATTAGACCCCCATTTCAAGAGAATTATGTAGAGGCCTCAACCTCTAGTGAAACCACAGAGGACCCTCACATCAACTTAATGGGCTTAGATAGCAAACAACAAATTTTTCTAACCCAAGATGATGAAGAGGCCCACGAATTCAAACAATTTCAAACCAAATCTGGAGAGTCATTTGATTTTAGAGAAGGCTATGATGCAGCCGTCTATGAGATTCATAAACAGTACAAATTGAGAAGAAGAACAATATATGTTCCTCAGCCTACCAATCTGAAAGATACTAAACAGCTGAAGAAAACAAAGGATAAAGCTGTCCCAACAGAATCCTCTGATAAAGCAGACCCAAAAGAAGTTACTGTGGAAGATGTATTAGACCTATAGCCTTCAAGTAACCACTTATTCACATCCCATTCTTCAAAAGAAGATTTGAACAACCCTCTTGAAAATAATTTCAAATCAGATGTACCTTATAACAACACTCATAATCAAGAGAAGGTCAATAAAAACTTGACTGAAAAGGAAAAGCTTGCTACCCAAAATATAAATATTCAGATAGAGAAAAATTTTAACTTAGAAACGGAAATTGGCAATCTAAAAATAACCATTCCCCTCTCCGAATTGGCCAAACATGAAGTTTACAGACAACAAATCAATAGGTCACTGCAAATATCAGAGAATAGGGATGCAGTAAATGTTTTGGATGACCAACCAGAACTGATGTTTGGTCCAAAAGTCAATCGTAAATCAGTAGATGGAGGTGTCCCTCCATTCTATGTGAGGTTAAACATTCATGACAAAGTGTTGCATAATGTCATGTTTGACTCAGGTGCTTCCCATAATCTAATGCCCAAATCAGTGATGGAAAAACTAGACCTAGACATCACAAGACCCTACAAAGACCTGTTCTCATTTGATTCCAGCCAGGTCAGGTGTCTAGGCCTAATCAAAGACCTTTGTGTATCTTTAGTTCAATATCCAGCTAAGACTATCTTGATGGATGTGGTGGTGGCTGATATCCCACCTAAGTATGGTATGCTTTTTTCCAGATCCTGGGGTGCAAAACTCCAAGGATCTTTGCAGCTGGACATGTCCTATGCCACGATTTCAGTCTTTGGCCAGCCAAAGAGATTGTACCGAGAAACATTGATGAAATATGTGGTTAGCAGTCAAGAAAAGCCCCAAAATTTCCCAATTTACTCCATTCACTCTGACATGGATTCATTTATCTTATACAATGCTGACATGTGTCCCAAAGATGAGGCCAAACTCCTAGAAACATCACAAACAGAAAGCATGAATGAACAATCTAGTGCCCTAGATCAAAAAGTTTTTGATGTGATTGATACAACTAAGCAAAATGACATATAATATGAGTTACAAAAGCCAAACCTGCCCACTAAACAAGCTTGCAAAACTATTAAGGCCAGCCATAATCAAGTAATCAAGAAATCTTATGGTACTTAGAGTTTGATGGGTTCAGTGAACAAATTAGGAGCAGGGGCAGGGGTTTGGATACACAACATGCAAAATGACCATGCTAAGGGTCATGCATATAGGCTAAATTTCAGATGTACAAACAACATGGCCGAATATGAAGCCCTTCTATTGGGTCTCAAACTAATTAGAATTCTAGGGGAAACTAAGATTTCAATTCTAGGGGACTCAAATTTGATTATACAACAGATGAAGGGAAATTTTGTTACAAACGATATCAGGCTAAGGTCTTATAGAGGAGCAGCAACTGAATTACTTAACAATTTCTTAGAATTTCAGCTCACTAAAATTCCAAGAAGTCATAACTTACATGCACATAGTTTGGCAACTTTTTCCAGGCTTGTAAACTTCCTTTTGAGCCCAATCACCACTTCACTGCTGAGATCAAACACAGAATTGTTGTCCCAGATAATGTGAAAAACTGGCAAGTATTTGAGAATGACACCCAAATAAATAATTTCTTGACATTGAAAGAATAATTCTCAAGTATAAACATAGACACAAGCACTATTGATGATCAACAACAAATTGATAAAGTTGAGCCAGATATATCAGCTGAAATAGCAAATCTGATTTTGCATCCAACAACCTTTGACTGTACAAATTTACAAAAGCTAAAACAAACAGATTTTGGTGAAATCATTAAGGAAGAATCTGAAGTAATTGAGTTAAAGGACAATGTCCTACCCATAGGCCTAACTCCTTTAGAAGATATATTTGATTCAAATGACATTCCAAGAAAGCCAAAAATGCAACCATTAAATGCAGAGATTGAAGATTGTAATATTGGGACCACAGAAAATCCCAAAATGATAAAACTCTCCAAAGCATTGCCTGCTGATTAGAATTTAAAATACATTGACTTGTTTAAGGATTTCCAAGATGTCTTTTCCTAGAGCTATGAGGACCTCAAGTCCTATGATACTTCGGTCATCCAACATACTATACCCTTGAAAGAAAATCAGAAACCTTTTAAGAAAAAGCTTAGAAGGGTGAATCCTGTCCTCCTTCCCATGATTGAAAAAGAAGTTAAATGAATGTATGAAGCCGGAATCATCGCACCCATTAGATTCTCTGAATGGATTTCAAATCTAGTACCCACTAGAAAGAAAATTGGAGAGATAAGGCTTTGTGTTGACCTAAGAAATTTGAATAAAGTCTCTCTCAAAGATCACTACCCTTTACCAAAAATGGATCATATCCTACAAAGGGTAGTGGGGGCTTCAAGGATTTCATTGTTAGATGGCTTTTCAGGATTCAATCAGATCTTAGTTCACTAGGATGACCAAGACAAAATAGCCTTTACAACACCTTGGGGAACCTTTAAATATGTCAAAATGCCTTTTGGTCTCAAAAATGCAGGAGCCACATTTCAAAGAGCAATGGACACAACCTTTGCTAAGGAGATCCATGATTTCTTAGTCATATACCTTGACGATCTCATTGCTTTCTCAAAATCAGATCAAGAACATCTAAAACATCTCAGACAAGTGTTCCTAATTTGCAAAAAATATGGCATATCATTGAACCCAAAGAAATCATTGTTTGGCCTAAAAGAGGGCAAACTCCTAGGTCACATAATCTCTAAATATGGAATAAGAATTGACCCGGACAAAATTCAAGCTATCCTCCAAGTGCCTCACCCAAGAAACATGAAAGAACTACAATTTTTTTTAGGCAAGATTAATTTCCTGAGAAGATTCATTCCCAATTTGGCCAAGCTGATTAGACTATTGAATAATATGCTCAAGAAAGACTCTAAAGTCAAATGGACAATAGAAGCCAAATAGGCCTTTGAGGAAACCAAAATAGCTTTGACAAGAACACCTGTTCTTACAAGTCCCAGGTTTGATAAAGATTTCATAATCGTTTCCTTTGCATCTAAGCATACTATTGTTGTTGTCCTATTACAAAAAGATGACTTAGGATGTGAGAAACCCATTTCTTTTTTCAGAAAAACACTTAGAGATGCCCCACTCAAATACCAAATCATGGAGAAGTAGGCACATGCCCTGGTGAAGGCCATAAAGGATTTCATAATTTATATCTTGTACTCTCACATAATTGCCTATGTTCCAAATGCAGTGGTTAAAGATATTCTTACCCAAGAAGGAATTGAAGGTAAAAGGGGCAAATGGATAGCCAACATTTTAGAATATGACATTGAGATTAAGCCAACAAAACTCATAAAAGGACAAGGGCTAGCCAAATTAATGACTGAAACCAACTTCCAAGCCCTTGACATCAATGAACTAGATAACGAATAGGAGATGGTGACTCCACAGATCAATCAAGCCTTTTTACAATCACCTTGGTATACTGACATATGTTTTGTATTATTAAACCTGCAATCTCCTCCAGGGTTATCCAGAACCAAGAACAGATTTCTAAAATTGAAGGCTGCCAAATTTTGTATCATAGACAATGTTTTATTTTGGAAAAATCATGAAGGTGTCCTGCTCAACTGCCTAACTTCATATGAAGCTGATAAGGTCCTTAGAGAATTTCATGCAGGAGACTGTGGAGGGCACTTATATTGGAAATCCACAGCTGATAAAATCCGGAGGGCTGGATTTTATTGGCCCTCCCTGTTTACTGATTCAAAAAAGTTTGTAATGTCATGTCATAAATGTCAGATCTTTCAAGGGAAGAAAAAGTTACTTCCCTTACCCCTCAGGCCCATTTCAACTGAAAAACCATTTCAACAATGGGGCTTAGACTTCATTGGGGAAATTAACCCTTCATCCTCAGGCCAGCATAGATGGATCCTGATAGCTACTGATTACTTCACCAAATGGATATAGGCCATACCTTGTAGACAAGCAAATGATGCAACTATCATACAATTCCTAGAAACCAATATCTTGTCTAGATTTGGCTGCCCAGAGAAAATCATAACAGATAATGCAACTACCTTTAAATCCAAGAGAATGATCAGCTTCTGTCACAAATATCATATCACCCTAGGTCATTCCACAACCTATTACCCTCAAGGCAATGGCCTGGCTGAGTCCTCCAATAAAATCCTAATCAACATCATTAAAAAGGTCTTGGATGAGAACAAAAAGAATTGGCATAAGAAGCTGGTAAATGCACTATGGGCAGATAGGTTGACCACTAAAGATCTATTGGTACTAACCCATATGAGTTAGTATATGGCCTGGAAGTTGTGTTCCCACCATCCCTTGGGATCCCTGTGATCAAATTGCTACAGGAAATACAGGCTGAACCCAATGATATCCAGAGAAGGATCAATCAAACAATTCACTTACAAAAAACAAGGGAAGAAGTGTATCATAGGACTCAGATTCTACAAGAGAAGCTTAAAAAGGTGTTTGACAAAAGAACAAAAGCTGAGGACTTTTTCATAGGGAACAAAGTATTGAAATGGGACTCTAGAAGGGAAGACAAAGGAAAGCATGGCAAATTTGACTTTCTGTGGAAAGGGCCATTTGTAATTCAAGCTGTACAAGGTAACAATACCTTCTTTATCAAGAGTCTAGATGAGTCAAACAATGATGAAGGCCCAGTGAATGGGAGAATGCTCAAGCACTACTATGATCCATGAGCATAGGGTAGCCCCATATTATACATAAATGTCTATATTTTCAAGCATTTTTCTTTTTTACAGTAGATATATTGAAGAGAAACTACAACAGATTTTGAAGAATGATCAACAAAACCATATCAACAATGACATAGATACTTGAAAAAGCTCAATGAACAGAATTGAGCAAGGTCTTCAGAGCAGAAAACCAATGATAGGCAGTGATACATGTTAGCAAGTCATGAAATGTTAATCCTTGCACAAATGAGGTCATGAGACACTGCATACCAACTCATTGGTTGCAGATCAAAGGTGGCACTACTAGAGAAAATTCACTACAGTGAGAAAAAGAAAATAAGGCCATCTGACCTGCTGTTCTTGGCTTTCCTTCAGGAAGAGCCATCCCCAAGTGGAGCCACCGTTAGGTTCCTATACCAATACGTTTCATCGTTCATGATTGACAGTGAAAGGGCTAAAGATGTTCATCATTGCAGGTTGCAAAGGTTCCATATTTTGTGTACATGCTATGAAAATTAAAAAATGAAAAGAGGGTATGCCTTAAAAGAATAATCAAAAGGCAAGAAAATCAAAATGGTCAAAGAGAAAAGTGAAAATGAACCCCAAACCAAAGACCAGGAAAGTGGCCAGTCAAAATGCCACTACTATCTTTTGGGCAGTATCATGCTCTGCAAATACTGCTGCTAATCATACTTGATGGCTGGCCCAATAGTCTAAACTAGACCATGCCATGTTTAAATTGCTTGCTACAGAATAGAGAATGTTCCCTGTCCAAACAGCTCAAGCTTGGCAGATGACTAGCTAGGTAGAGAAATGAAGGTGCCCAACTGCTTAATCTGGGTCCTTGGAAGAAATAAGGGTACAATTTAGATAGGAGGGTAGCCACAAGAAAAAGAGGACAATCAGGGTCTGCTAATTCAAGTGCACCCACTTTAAATGAAGAAAAAATGTTAGGATTACTAGGATGGGTAAGTAGTGCAAGGTTGCAGAAATGGAGGGCCATCACCAATTGGCTTATTAAGTGCAAAGACTTATGCCACTCAGGGTACTGGCATCAGAAGCAGAGAGTGGAGGACAAGCATTGGAAGCATGTCTAATTTCCCCATTTTCCCCCAAATATCATTTACTAACACCCCCAAGGGCCTTGAGATCTGCTCAAGTGTCCAGTTCCACTTCACTTCATGGCAAGCTACTGGGTCAAACCATGAAGTTTAAACATGAAAAGAAGCCACATTTTTGTGTAAAGAATCTTTCTTATCATTTCATTTATTCTCAAATTCTAAGTTTTATCCCTTAGAACTCAGTCTTTACCCCTTCACTCACCTCACAAAGCCATATTAACCACTAATGTACTATCTAGCTCCCTAACTCCCCCCTTCCCTAATTCTATTTAGAATCTATGAAAAATTTCCCAAAAAATATGTATAAATACCCTCCCCCTAGCATTATAGCTATATAACCCCTCCTTGGGGAAATATTAACCTATCTGGGGTTGGTATTAACCCCTTTGTCCCTAGACTATGGATTTTTCCAAGAAACTATGGTTAAAATGTCAAAAATCCTAAACCCCACCCTCATTAAACCCATTTTCCCCTTTTTCCGCCCAAAACCCACTTTATTATAAAGTTTTTTAATAAAATGTGCGCCTAACCCACAAAATCCATAACCTAAAGTTTTCTACCCTCCTTGCGCGCAATTTATTTAAACCCATTAAAATAATGGGCGGGTCCACTTTGCATTAACGCGGCGTCATATCATATTCGCCGCCTGCCGCACGATCATCCGCCCCGCCCATCCAACAGTGGGCAGTAAATCTTATGAACAAGCCGCCCGACCTTTTGCGTCCGGGGGATTGGTGGTATTGCTGCCGTACCCCCGCCAAGCGTCGGCCTCCCGCAATGTTCGCTGCCCCCCCTCAAAACCATTTACCGCCCTCAGGCCTTCCGGGGAAACCACTTATCGCCTCCTCCCCGCGCTGATGTCACGCCCCCGTCAGCGTGACGTCACCCCTTCTTTGCCGCCACCATGCCTCCACGTCGCATCCATGTCACCCGTCACCCTGCCACCCTGTCACTGCCACCTGGGCACCCATGTTAGCTGCCACGTCATCTGTCCGTACCCGGGCCCATGATGACGTCAACATGAGGTCATCACCAAAAAGGCGCCAATATGCCAAAAATGCATAAAAATACGAGAATTAGCCGTTATTGGTCATTGTTGTTCATAGTTTCCGGAGCTCCTCTACATGAGAAATCGACGTGCAACAGTCAAAACGCCAAATTAACCCACCAAAGTTGTTGCCGCCTCCATTGTCAACCCGAGCACCTGCAATTCGTCCAGTTCAAACGCTTCCTACGCCATAAAAACCAGGTATTTGCCGCAGGCGACCTTCTTTACCCATTGTTCTCCTTTGCTCTCCTGATTTCCTGCATAAGAACTCTGTTAAGAGCTCCCCATTGATAAATTGACCACTGAAAATTACTGGAGAAGCTAGTTAAACCCCTGCGCAACAAAAACTCTTGAAGAAACCCGTGCCCCTCTGTAAAATTCACCACAAAAGCAATTGAAGGAGCTGAGCTACCGGCTAGAAAACTAATTCAGCTGTTCCCTCACCCCTGCTAATAGAAATTCCCTGCAGACAACCAGCTAATTAGCTCAACACACTCTAGTTCTTCAAAACAGAGTGCCCCACAGTTCATTAAAACCTGCAAGAACCTCCTTACACCGCCAAACTGCTCACTGCCAAACAGAAGTTGGCCAACATTCCTCAGCACTTGTACCAAACTTAAAAATCCAGTAAAACATCCAATTAAAATTAGACATGGCTACTCCAGCTGCCCTGGATGTAGCTCCTGTGAATCCACCTAGCAAAGAACTGGAAGCTATGCCACTGGTGGACAGTGATTTCCTCATTACAGACTTTGTGGCAGAGAGGAATCACTTACAAACTTACTGCCAGCTAAGGAATAGTCACTTGGACAACAGTGACCTGTATGGAATCTGGGAATCCGATCTGCCCACCTACTTCCTGCCTTCTGTGAACATTTTCCCTGAAGTCATCCACCTCTGTGCAGAAAACTATGACCAGAAACTCAGAGATGTGAAGTCTCCATCTGGGAGCATCCTCTTTTATATAACACCAGATTCCATCAACCAAATGTTGAACTACAAGCAGACCCAGCTGCTATACCCCTTCTCCATCAAGTACTTGCTAGATGAGGGCTCCAAGCTCTCTAGCTCAGACATTGCTGCAATAGCCAGGAAATTCATGAAGGCAGACTGCCAACCTTCTGGGCCACCTCCTTTTGCTTATGAAGATTTCAATGAGGTAGGCAAGCTGCTGGTGGATATGCTAACCTCTGTGCTAGGGTTCACTACAAATGAACATGTGCTGGTCATGTTGTCTGCATATAGCCTTGAGAAGCCCCCTGCTATGAAGTACAATTATGCCAAATACATTCCCAATAAGATCCATGACCAATTGTCAAAATTGAATAGGGAGGCAATATTTAAGTATTCTTCATACATCTATCACCTATTCATGTACTATCAAACAGATTGCTTCCAGTGCCCAATCAAGAAGCTAGACTCACAGGGTGAGAGGAGGTCTGTTATTTTCTGGTCTTTAGTCTTCCACCAAGTCCAGAATTCCCCTCCCCCTACTCATACTGTGAATTCATTGATCAGTTTGTGTATCCAGTCACATGCCTCTTAAAGAGGACTCCTCCTATCAGATTGTCCAAGAATATGCAGAAAATCTTGTAGCTATCCAGGAGTTACAAGATAGGTGATTGGTACTTGTACCAAAATCACACAGTCATCAGAATCTATGGTTGTGAGCTCTGTCCCTACAGGCTCCCAAAATATGTGCCTATGAGGTTATTTGCCCTAGAATACTACATACAACTTATAAACTCTGATCTGACACACTTCCACAGTGCCAAGAGGAAAGCCAACCTAAAGTTCAGAGACCACCTAGGCCCATTTGTCATGAACAAGAAAGATGGTTGGAAAAAAGCTGATCAAATACTAGGGCAACAGCTCAAACTCAAAAGAAGCTTTTGGTGGGTCCCTTATGACCCTAAAGGTTTCATCAGTGCTAGGAGGGTCAAGTATAGGCTGCTAGCCTATAAGCATTGCCCATACCCACAAATACAACACTTTGCCAACCAAGATGAATGGGTACCTGAATCAATAGTAGAGGAATTGACTTAGGAAGAAAAATGGAGCAGACTGTGAAAGATCTGGAAAAACCTCTTGACTTGGATTCTTGTCAACAGGTCTTCTTCAAACAACCAGTCCAAGTAGGAGAAGGCACTTCTACTACTCCAGCTGCACAGGACACCCAACAAGCTCCTGCAACAACAACTACAACAAAGGGGAAAGAAATAATGGATGAACAGCAACAGGCAGAGACAGGGCAGCCCAGCACATCAAAAGATCATACTCAAGGGCAAGCCCCTTCACAGCAAATTGGACCACCCCAAATCCCAGTTCTGCAAACTCCTCTCAATGAAGGAAGAGGAAAAAAGAGAGATAGAGAGGAGGTCACACCTCCAACAGGGTCACCACAGCAACCAGAAGCCAAGAGGCCAAGGATTGACCCAGAAACAGAAGAGGGAGATATCAGTGAGGAAAGGGTAGAAAGCCACAGCAGAGAAAGACAAACAAGCCAGCAGACTGCCACTAGCTCATTTCAGCTATAACAAGCCCTACAGCACACCACAGAGGTATCCTCCTCAAGACAACAGGGCAAGAAACTAGCTGCAATCAAAGAAGGCTTCATAGAGATCAAGGCACAGAATGAATTGTTGAGAGTGCAGCTCTATGATCAATTCTTGAAGGCAACTCCAGCCAAAAAACAAAGATTGATGGCTGCCTATGATCTTAAAGAGGAAAAAATGATCTTTACTCATTTAAAGCCTAAAGTCCCACATCCCAAGACCTCTGCAGATTACTATAGAACAAACTTGGAGGTCTTTTCTAAATACATACACCCCATGGATCAGATTGAGCTGCACAAACAGACAGGGGAAATGGTGTATGCAACACTTGCAGACAGGGCCATGCTGGCCCATCAGCTAAAAGAAGCCCTGAAGAACACAAACACACAGCTTGATTTGGAAAGGTTGTCTTCCTCTGCAAAAGACAACTAAATAAAGACATTGGAGGACATAATAATTGATTTGGGACATGACCCAAAGGATCCAAAGGGTGTTAGGGCCCTCATGAAGAAAAAAGAGGATGACATTGCTGCACTAAGAAGGCAGGCAAAATTGCCTCCTACCATTCACCCTCAAACAGCATAACTTGCACAAGAAAAGCAAGTAGATGATGCCATGGAGCTGCTCTTGGTAATGAATCAGAGAATATTACAAATGGAAGCAGAATTAGATAAAGCACTGCAGGACAAGCAAGGGGAGTCAGCCTCACAACCCCCTCAAACATCAACAACTCTTGGACCTGCCCCTCCCACACAAGCAGCAGCAGCCCCTCCTGCTATTCCAGCACCTACCACAGCTACATCAGCAATAGGAGCAATAGCAGAAGCAACAGCAGCAGCAGAATCCAGCATGAGCATGGAGGACTTGATGAAAGCTATTAAAGAGCTTGAGACTCAAGTAACTGAAATAAATGAAGTCAAGGATAGACTAGCCAAGCTGGAGACCAGTTATGACAAATCCAAGATGACAGTAGCAGAGAAACAAAGAGAAATAAAGGCCTTAGAGGCCAAAGTAAAAACTCTGGAAAATGAATTGCTCCTAGGTAAAACCCTAGCAGAAATAAAGAAGATAATTTGGGCCAAAATTGGCCAATCAATACAGGACCAATGGAGGTCAATCCAGGCAATCTATGAGCTGGTTGAGCTGATAGGCATGGCTCATGTGGAAATCCAAAGAGCCAGAACAACACTAGGAATAATGCTCGAGCAGGCCACTAAAATGATACATTTCCTCAATAACTGCACTAGGGAGGAACTGGCAGCTTTGGAAATAAATAGCAGAACAGACACCATCCTGACAGCTAAAAAGGTGTTGATCTTAAGGAACTTTACTCAAACTCTAGAGAGAAAATGTCAGGAAATGAAAGCAGAGATTGATGAATTCAGGGCTAAAATGACAATATTACAGGATAAAGGACTGCCAAGCCTAGTGACTGGCACAGGACAGCTGTTGTCATATAATCAGTATATGACAAGGATCAACAATTATGTTGAAAATCAGATAACAGCATCTAGCAGCTCCACAGAAGAAGCAGGACCTCCATCTGGGCAGTCTCTGTATGACAAGTTAGAAAATCTGTTTGAGGTGCCTCCAAACTTTTACAGATATACAGAGGCAGATGAGACACTGGTGAAAATAAGGAGGCATCAGCTACCTCCAGCTGATTGGTGGCAGGCAATGCTGGAAATTCTTCCCAGATAATGCCACTATGTTATTTCCTTTTTGAGAAAAATCAAGTTTTCAGTCACGGTACAGGTCAGCAGACAGATCAGCACACAGGTATCACATGTAGCATCCGTACAAGTGACTCACCAACACACCCAAACAGCAAGCTCAATTAACGCAGATTTAAAGGCGCAACTACAGCCCACTTTCTAGAGCCATAAAGTCAAAAGTTGTCTGACAGACAGATAGCTGCCATCTCAGCATTAAATGCTGTAGTTATGTTTTTCATTTACTTTTGTAAGAGAGTTGGTGGTGCAATTTATTGCACAATAACTCTCTACTAAGATATTTTGTACCCTATTTTTGTATATATATCCCCTCAGATAACGTATTGAGGGTCGGTTGTAGTGAAATTCTTTCTGAAGAGCTCTATTGTATATTTGAGACATTTTGATAATACAAATTGTTGGTGGAGATTTCTGGTTCCTATCTGTCCGAAGATGGAAATGAATAGCTCTGTTTTGTTGCAGAATTCCTGTGTCATCTGCTGGAGCAATAAGTTTCTCTGAACTGTGTATGTGTTTTCTGTGTTTTCCATAATTCTTATGTTTTCATAATCCTAGTAAATAGAGAAAAAGAATAGCCCAGGATTTGTTTTGAACACCCTATGCTCAATCTCTATTTCTAAATATGTTTTCCTCTGGATTAGCCATGGATATGAATTCTTGATTGCTCATGTCTAAACTAATTCTGTCATGGTGAATATTGTTTAAGAATTCTTAACTGCTCTTAAGCAATAAGTTCATTTTTCTTTATTAGCATAGTGAAAGATTCTTAACTGCCTTTCACTCACTAATTCCATAATTTGATCAAAAAATCTGGTAAAATTGCTTCACATATGCCTATCTGGCTCTGCAGCAACACTCTGCCTTCATAAATCTACTTCAGCAGCACAAATACCTCAACTCCATTGCCTAATGGACCAAACTGTTCTATGATCTATATTTCAGTTCTGTCTGAATTCACCAACCCACCAAACTCAAATAAAACAGCACATCGTAACTAGCCTAAAAACATTTATCAACAAAGCTAAATTATAAAGAGAGAGCCCTCTCTGGTTGCAGGTAGGCTAGGACCTGTAGCTAAAAGATTGGTCAGTGGTTACCTCGGCCGTATTCCCTTTAGGAAGCAGGGAACAACCTGAGTGTTAACAGGGATGTTGTATGATCTCGAGTGAACTTTTGAGATTGTTGGGATGCTTTATGATCTCTAGCGCTTCACACATATTCCTCTTATAGTAATGGTTCTCTTTAGAGATTAATTCCACGTCCTCAAGGCATATATGATGACTAGTGTTTTTTGAATGCTCTGCAAGAGCTGAGGATTTAATTCTTCCATTGTTGATGTCAACATTGTGCTCTTTGAGTCAAGTTTTGAAGGCTCTTCTAGTTTCCCCAATGTAACATTTACCACATGAGCATTTGATCTTGTAACCTCCTTTCTGTTGAAGGTGATCCAAATCATATTTCACCAATCTCATGTTTTGCTTGATAGTGTCCAAGGGTTTGAACAAGGTTGATATGCCCTTTGTTGGCAATATTGTCATTGATGGCAAATGTGCAGCAAGCAAAGGAGCAACACGAGTAGCAAGGGATACAGGAGCAACAACAGGCAAGGAGCAACAAAAAGCATGCATGGTTGTGATCAATGCTAAATAAGCATAGGTAGAAAAATGTTGTTATAGTTGTAAATCAGCAAACAAAGGAGTAGCAAGCACAAAGAACAACAACACAAGGAGAAACAAGCAGTAAGAGAAGGTAAAGGAGCAGAAAAAGGAGGAAGAGTTGTTATACATTAAAATGTTTTGATAATGTTGCAGAGATTACTATATTAAAGAATTTGTTATGATGTAAATTTTTTCATTAAGCTTAATTGTTGTGATGCAAAGGCACGACTCCAAGGCAAAGGCAAAGATTGTTGTGATGCATTAATAAGAAAGATTGGTATTTGATGTTGGCGAGGTTGATTCATTTAATGATTACATGTGGCTGAAACAACCATAAATCTATCTTTATAAAATATATGATTTTGGAAGGCATAGGGGAGGTTAGAGAATGGATGAATGTGTGGGAGCTCGTTGAACTATTATGTATTAGTTACCTAGCACTTATGAAGCTGATGTGAAGTAGATTTGAAGGGAAGAAGATGCATAAATGAAGATGGAGATATGCAAAGTTTATGACCAGGTAAACCAGTACATTGTTATTTCATGTTTGCATAAGGAGATGGTAGTCTCCTTTCAAGTTGAAGCTTAATAAATATCCAGTTGGAATTGGTTGAGGTAGGAGCCTCCTATGGGTTGTAGCCTACAGAAAACATATGGGAGTTGGAGCTTCCTTGCATGTTGCAACTTGTAGAAAATGGAGGTAGCAACCTCCTGTAGGTTGGGGCCTACAAAAAATCAAATGTAATAAGGATTAGGAGCTTGCCTTTGCATCACAAAAATAATAAAACCGTGGCTTTCTTCCTTTATGGGTTTCCACATATATCTAGTGTCAATGTGTGTTGTTGTTATGAGTTCATGTATTTGGCTTGGTTGCTTATTACTTGCGGATCACATATTCATATGCTAATTATTATTTGTTAAGCTACTCATGTTACGTATCATTTAATGAGATTAATGAAAATAATTTTAATGTCCATGAATATACTAAACTGATTCACCCTCTCCCCCCTCTCAGTTTAGTCAATTTTTCAACAATTGGTATCAGAGCCAGTTCCTTCTGTATAAGCCTAACAACTTGAAGGTAGATCTGATTGAGTCATGGACAGTCAAAGTGTACCTGTGTTGAGTGCAACAAAATTTCATGAGTGGAGAGGTTAGGTGAAACTGAATTGATAGCTTATGGACCCGGTGTATGGAAGCTTGTATGCGAAGGTTACTGTAAAAACTCTCCCTCTGTGCAAGAAAAACAATGGGATGCTAAGGAAAAATGTGTTATATAACAATCTTCATAATAAGCATCTTGATATAATAATAGATTTAACTTCTGCAAAATAAATCTCGGATAGATTGCATCTCATGTATGAAGAGGCTAACAACAACAATGTGGAGAAAGGAAAGAGAAAGAGGAAGGAAGAAAAAGTTTGTCAAAAGGAAAGTGTCTAGTCAAATCAAACCTCTACCTGTGTGAATGTACCCGACTCTCTTGAAGAAAAGGAAAATGAAAATCTAGCTAGGGTTGACTTATCATTGCCTAATATAGAAAGATTGAAGAATGAAAACAACAATCTGAAGAAACTCATGCAGATATGTGATGAGAGAGAGCATGAGTACAAGGAGGAAATTGTCATCTTGAAGACACAACTTGAAGAAGCAAGGAGACTAGAAGAGGTGATGTGTAGTAAACTCAAGGAGAGAGACCCACAATGTAAAAGATAAAAAGATAAGGTTGATTCAACTAGAAGAGAGTTAGATGAAAAGAACAAGCTTTGTAAGCAGCTAGGAGAGGAAATAACATTCATGAAGGACTCAGAAGAAAAGAGCAGTAGCTCAAAGACATTCATAGAGGATAATGAGGCAGCCTTGAAAAAACCACTAGAGGAAGGTACACGTAGAGTTAATAACAAACAGAAAAACAATGAGTCACAACAAGAGCCAAAGAGTGATTCATAGAAAATGATTTTTGCAAAAAGGGAATTTCCTTCTAGAGATGAGTTGAACAAATTCAGAAGATCTCAAAGGAGATTATTTTCACCTGGAAAAGATATGAAGTGTTTTTCTTGCTATGAACCTGGACACATTGCAGCAGAATGTAAGACAAAGAAAATCATGTTTAATAAGGAAAAGATGCAGCAAATGAGACGACTCTCTCAAGCAAGCAAGCAAAGAAGACAAACATTCATCAGGCACACAAAACATTTCCACGGTTACTGTTCTTTGTTGAATGAATTTGGACATAAACTTGTTGAATGTAAACTATATGTAACAAGGGGCACAAAAAGCCACACACCAGCTCAACCATACCTTAGTCAAATAAAATGCTATTTATGTCATAACCTTGGAAACAAAGCCAATAACTCTAGGCTACCATATATCCTAAAGAATCCTAAACAGATGATGGAGGCAAATCAAACCAGACCAAACTTTGAATCAAAAAGAAATGCATATATTAGAAAACAACATGCCAAAGTATAGAAGAGGAATAAAAATGAACATCTTATGATTTCAATAACATAATGAATCTGTCATGATATTAGGGGGAATTTCTTATGAAGCAATGAACAATCTTGTCAAACTCCATGTTAGAGCAGTGGTACCTCATGGATGACAATGCCCTTAAAGACATGATTGGCCAATAAATGTGATCCATTGGCTCTATAGGTTATGTGTAGGATGTCATGAGATTTTTATGCAAAGGAAAAGAAAATCTACATAATGAATGAGGTTCAACAGTACTCTCAGCATGCAGAAATTAAGGACATAGTCAAGGTGTCTACACTCAATGGTTGTGAAAGAAAATATATAGATATATATATATATAATATATATATATTATATATATTATATATAATATATATATATATATATATTATATTATATATTTATATATTCATGATGTGCGGATCGGGCAAGTCATTATATGTGAATGGGCAACAAAAAAGACCTACAATTCGCTGTAACTTAGTTCATAATATTCCTCATCAATAAGGAGTTTTTGGACCAACTCTCTTTCAACCCTCCCCCCCACCCTCCCCCCCACTATAGTTTGGACTATGACTATATGACAAAGAATAGGATCTGTGTAGATGACCAGTCATTGTGATGGATTAATAGTGGTGCGATCCATAACTACAGTATTCAGGAGTATTCAATGATAACAGATTGAGTAGCAATTTGAGATCCATATGCATAAGGGCACCAAAGGGAGATCGTGAAGTAAACACACACACACACACACACACACACATATATAGATATAGATATAGATATCCAGAGGCCACTACCTTTGTGTACCAATGTTGAAATCTCTCTACATCAATCACTGATGGAATTGTGGCTAGTGAGGAAAGCTTAAAGCGAAGGCAAAAGCTCTGTGGTTTTAACAAATATGTGGAGAAGCTACCTCAGGGATTTGGGATGTTTGTGTGGGAAGCAATGCAGGACAAGACTCTCATGATCCTTGCAGTTTGTGCAATTATCTCTCTAGTTGTTGGAATTTATAAAGAAGGGTGGCCCAAAGGTGCTTATAACGGTCTCAGCATTATTTTTAGCATTTTATTAGTTCTCTTTGTAACAACGACTTGTGATTATCATCAACCGTTGTAGTTTAAGGCTTTAGATAGAGAGAAGAAGAGGAAGATATTTATTCAGGTAGTTCGAAATGGTTATAGACAAAAAAAATTCAATGAATGACCTAGTTGATGAGGACCTCGTGCATTTATCGATTGGGGATCAAATGCCTGCAGATGGGCTATTTGCATCTAGATTTTATTTGCTTATAGACGAGTTGAGCCTAACAAGTGAGAGTGAACCTATGAATGTGAACAAAGAGAATGTTGGGTTGTGTTATATTCTTTCCACAACTAACCTACGTAGTGAACTAGGGGGTTAAATGGGGGGCGGCAGCCCCCCCCTGTCCAAGGGGTTTGAGGGGGGCGGGTAGCCCCCCTCTACGGGGTCCAGGGCAGTGCCC